>VYXH01005112.1:0-27090 GCA_013397275.1 Burhinus bistriatus
GGGAGGGAGGGAGGGAAGGAGCCGGCCCGCCCCGCCGGTGTATGGAGCGGGACGGAGAGCCCCGAGCAGCCCCGGGAAGAGCAGTCCCCCCCCCGGCCGCCGCCCGCTCCCGGTGCCCGACGAGCGCCGGAGCCCCGACGGGGCGGCCCCCGGGATGGGCAGGGAGCTCACGCCGCTGAGTAGCCGGCCCGGGCGATGAAGCCCCCGCCGAGTGCTAAAAACGAACGGGGAGAGCCCGCTGGCAAGGCACGTCCGTAAAAAACGACCTGGCTATAAAAGCAAAGCTGTGTCCGAAGGTAATTTCCCAGCGTTTGCTCCTGCAGGGACATAAACAAAGCCTGGATCTGGCTCACTGAATGCAAACAGTTCCTATTTAAACATAATACTTGATCGAGAGTGCTTGGGCTAGAGTCCTAGCAGCACTGAAGACTTTGGGAGAGTTCTCCTCCAACACCAGAGAAGATGGGTTTCTCTTTTCTTTTTCCTTTCTTTACCCTTCCTCCTTTCCTTTCCTTTCCTTTCCTTTCCTTTCCTTTTCTTTTCTTTTCTTTTCTTTTTTTTTCTTTTCTTTTCTTTTCTTTCCTTTCCTTTCCTTTCCTTTCCTTTTCTTTTCTTTTCTTTTCTTTTCTTTTCTTTTCTTTTCTTTTCTTTTCTTTTCTTTTCTTTTCTTTTCTTTTCTTTTCTTTTCTTTTCTTCTTTCTTCCTCCCTTTCTTTTTCTCTTTCTTTCTCTCTCTCTCTCTTTCCCTTTCCCATTAAAAAACTAACAGCCAAGCACGATCCCAGTGAAACCCCATTCATTGCTATCTTTCAGTTACGATGACTGGTGGGGAGCGGAAGGGCTCTGTTTCTGTAAAGGCGCAATTAATCTAATAGAGGCCTCCGCATTAAACACTGGCACAGCATTGCCCAAATCAAAAGATACCCGCAAGGCTTGGATGGGCTTTGCTGGTTCCTGTCTGTGTGAAGATTTGCATTGAGATCAGAGGAGGAGGAAGAGGAGATGGTAAGAAAGCAACAGCTGTGCTGAGAGAAGTGGTGGTAGTGCCCTGGCAGTGGTCCTGGGGAGAAGCTCGGCAAGCAAGCTTTGGGGCTGGGTGTTAGCCGAAGGAGGCTGGAGGCTGCCAGCGAAGGAATGGTTTCCCACAGCTTGGTTCTTTCCAGCTCTGGGACAATAGGATTTTGTAAATAGGATGGTAAAAACCTGCTTCCATCATCACTTTCTTCTCCTGATAGATGGAACCTACGTGGCCCTGACCTGCAGTGACCTGCTCAGGTCTGAAGGGCCAACAATAGACAACGGAGCAGCCTTTCGCCATGACCACTTACCCCATCGGGAGCCTGAACTCTAATCTTCCATTTTCACCCACTGCTGAACTTTGGCTTTTGACTAATCTCTACCTGTTCCTCATGGCCAGCATGACCAGCAGTGAGGTCCGGCCTGGGAAGCTATTTTATTCCAAATAATATAACGAGTGAAAGAGGAGACATCAGCGGCTTGGAAGCAAGTTCTCAGGTCTGTGGATAAATGGGGCAAAATAAGATGTAGACATGACCAGCTACAAAGTTACAGACCACAGGCATAAGGTGAAATTCACCCAAGTGTATCAAGTTCACGATTCAGTATTTTGATGTTTTTTGTGGGATCCTCGGCACTGGGGTATGATTACTCTGAGCAGAGCGCCAGGCTGCATGCAGAGATGTGAGCCAGCGTTCAGTTCATTCACTGCTTCCTACTATTCATTCGTGTTCCAGTTCTGTAAACAGCCAAACAGCAGAAAAGGGAAACACAGCAGTCTGTAAATCTGGGGGTGGGGAGCCACGAGGAGCAGAGTTCAGGTTTTCTGGTGTCAGAAGAAACAGGCAGAGGTGCTGGGTGACAGAGCAGGCTGGCTGGAGGATGAAAGAAGCTGCTGAAAGGCTGTCAAAGCCCTGGGCCAACACTGTTCCCCTTGCTCTCTGGCAACGCGGTACCGCAGCCAGAACAAGGAGTGAAGACCTGATGCCTGCAGATGTCATTTGGACAGACACCGGCTCAGACTCGGGCTAGAGGCAGCCGCTCTGCAGCTGGGAGTGGACGGGAGGGAGAGCAAGGAGGCAACACTGGCAGGAAAGGAGCCGTCCTCACCAGTCAGGCCCCTCGCCCCTAGCCGGGGTTGCTGGTTTCAGCAGCATTTTTAGACTCTTGCTCCACATCACCCCCTCGTTTACCAGCTCCCGCTCCCCGCAGGCTGCGAGAAGCTTGCTGCCCGCTCCTAAAACACCCGGGCCAAACTACGCTGCTGTTTTCACGCCGAGTGGTGTGACACGTAGTACAACACAACTCTCCACTCTATCCCCTGACGACAGCTCACTTCATCAGCCTGTTGTTTTCCACCACAGATAGACACCATATAAAAACACAGGTGCACAGAGCCTTGCCCAAAATGTCCACACACCCACCTGTGTCTTCCCTCTCAGCCCTTTCCCCTGCTGCTGGATCGCCAAGGCTTTCGTGCACTGAGACACAGCAGAAACCTGCTCTCCTGTCTCCAGGAGCTTCCCTCCCTCGCCCGCTGTTGCTGTTTTGGGCCTGCTGACAAACGCCCACAGTGCCAGGGGCTCCCCGCTTGTCAGGACAGGACTAGGAACTGTGGGCGTGAGAATTAAAAGGGTGTATTTGTAAGTTAAAAATAAAACTATTCCTTTTATTTGGGTCTTAACGCAGATTCCAAGGCTCCCTGCCCGTAGCTGGATGCTAGAAAACACATGTGGGGAAAGGCAGCTGGGAAAAGAGAGAGCGAGCAAGAGCGTGTGTAACTGCGAAGGGCTGCAGGGAGCAACGCGGGGGGAATTGCCCTTCATAGATCCCTACAGTTGGGCCCAGGCTCCGTCTCTCCCCCAGCGACTTGTGTTTTGTTCACCATCCTGGAGACATACCCCATAGGGTTCAAAGAAGCACTCACAAGGGCTAAATCCCCTGGCGTGACCCACGAGGGACTCGGGAGACTGACGTCTGGGTCTGCCATGGACTACTCTGCCCCACCTCACATCAGTCAATTCACTTCACCTCTCTGCATCTCATTTGCAAAAGGGTACGACATTGTATTGCGGCTCCCTGGAAGAGAGATGGCTCTTTATCAGCTCCCTTCTCTCACCGGACCATCACCTGCTAGGCTTGATCCCCTACTTCTTGGATGCTAAATAAGCCCTGAGACATCTCCAAGATAACAGCGCAGGACCTCAAATTGTTGTGTGCAAGGGCATATGTGCGCGAGGCGAAGGGAGCAGTACTCGTGCCAGGAAACAGAGGCAAACGTTTTACTACCACAAAAGCTGGGGGTTGATTTCCCATCACCATCTCAGGCAGATGAAGGGAGGGGACAGTGGTGGCAGGTAGGGTGTCAGGAGCGCATCCTCCCATCGGTGCCAGCGTGTGACTCTCACATCTGTGCAGTTCCAACACCCAAGAGCAAGGATGCTCCTACTCCTTACAAATACCAGTCTTGTTTTGTAAGATTCACCCAAAGCACGTGGGTACAACAGCACTTCCCTGCTCGTTCAGACCACCAGGTCAATCCACCCTCAGCTTAATAACGTACATAGAGGTAAGGAGAGGCTAGAGGGGAATGTTCAACCACGGAAGGAATCTGAGCCAGCAACCTCCATCAGGCCACAGCTTTAGGATAACAGATTTGAGCTCTGTGCTGAATCCCTTTGAGTAGGCAAAGCAGAAACACACGAGTCCTAGAGGTAAATTTGGCTAGCTGGCTTGAACTGCAAAGTTCAACTTGCCTGGCCATGTGTAGAAGGTGAGATCTAGGGACAGACCTGGCTGGCAGGGACTATGCTCGGTAGTAAAGGAAAAGGATTTATCATAGAGCTCATTAGAAAACATCTGGGCTCAGCAAATGACCTGGAATGCGACTCGGCAGCGGGGCGCTCCTCTCTTCCCAAGTCCTGAGAATGCGAGCTCCCGCAGGGTAAGACTCGAGCCAGCTGTTTCCTCTAATCCCATCAGCCTTTCCTTCCACAGGGGTCCAAACGCTCGGCAAGCGGGACAGAACGAGAAAGTCCCGTTCCCTCCCCTTGGTGACTGGGATTAGTGGTTTCTCTGTAGTGCCGTGCCAATGTATTTTGGGGCCCTGGGGCAGCAGTAAAAAAAATGTACCCCTCCCATCCCTGAGCAAGTCCAAGTGTGTTTAATCGCTTTATTTTCCACCTTGCCCAATTGCTCCTGCTCCCAGGCACTCCAGGCCCCTTTGTCCCTCCCTCCCTCGCTTCCCCAGCAACTCAGGTCATGCAAAATCCTTCTCCTATTCAGTTCATGTCTGCAGGGGCAGTTTCTCTCAGGGAGGGCTGGGAAGAAGCTGTTGGACGTCATTTGCAGGTGCCCTCCTCCCTACGAGTTCAAACACTTTTTTTCTTTCTACTTCAAAAATACAAGTTTCCTCCGACTCCATTACAACCGGCTAAATCCCCTCAGATAACCATCTTATTTTCTGCTGCACAACTTCCCCCTGCTGCAATCACTCAGAACCTCTTACTATATTAATTATTCTCCTTGCAGCACTGCCTGAAGGCCCCAGCCAAGCCCAGGGCCTCGTCACAATAGGTGCTTGTATGTGTTTAGAGACAGTTCTGGCACCGAAGCGCCTACAAACTGTCAACCAGCAGTACAAACTTAGAACATACACGTGTGCGCAGGGAACATTTTGCACATTACCGAAAGGAAACCAGCACCCGCCTGAAACGGGGTGACTCAGCCCAGAGCAATATTGCACTGCCGTTGCATAGGAAGAGCCTCATGCACAAACTCTCTGGCCTTTAAGAAAAGCACCCAAAATCAGAAGTCTCCAAGCGCCATTTTCTGAAGTTCTGCTACTGCAAGAGAGCGTCTGCATTTTTTTAAATGAGGGTAACAGAGAAAAAAGAATGTATATATGTATTCGCTAACAGATTAAACTTCTCTGCTCCCACTCCCCCCTCCTTACAGAAGACAAATGCAAATATAATCCTTAAGGTGATACCATGATTTTCATATTTTAGAGGGTGCGGTTCATAAAGCCAGAGAAATGTGGGACCCTGAGAAATCTGCTTCCATTGCTTCCCCCTCCTCCTGCCCTGAAGCAGGATCGTGATTTTTGAGTTCATGCAGCAGATAATACTATTGCAGCTGACGAGGAACTGAACGACACTGGCCAGGAGTCTTAGCTTATCACTGCTTTCTTGAACATGCCGTGCAATCTGTGCTAGCACTGGACCAATTTTTCATCATTCTGGTTTTAATTTTGGTAACAGGGACTGCCTCAGTGGCTGCTCCAATGTATGATAAGAGTTAACACTGAAGCCTCAGTTAAGTAATTGTAGGCTCATCCTGTGCTCAGAGGAGTCACAATGACCTTCTCTCTCTGCCAGCCTACCTCCATTTATACCTAATATGGAGACAAAATCCACAACTTAGCAGATAGTAAACTAGAGCCTCCCACAAGCGTGTTGCCTACTAGGATGCTTCCAAAGATTTAAGGGAGTTATTTCTCAGGCCTTAAAAGAACCCAGTAAATTCACTGTTCTGCCTGACGTGGTGCAGACAGCAGGACTATGCAGACTTTCCCATACACTCTTTCCAGTGCACCTCCATTCCCAGTCCACAAACACTCCCGCAGTTCCAGCCCCAGGCTTCCATCCATCCATCCATCCAAGATGCATTTATTGACATATGAAATACCCCAACTCTTGACAGATTATCTATGAAACTATGTGATCTTCAGAGAGAATTAAACAAAACCCGGGCCTCGTGCCTGGAAAAAGGAGGGGGGGAAGCACACACCATCAGCCATTCCCTCAAACAAAACCTAGGAAAACAGCCCAAAAGGGAGGAGTTGGAAGAACAAAGCAGTAATGGTCAGCATAGAAATAGGTTGTCTCACATCTGAGAACCATGCCAGGGACATCTTCAGGGAGTGTCTAACATAAAGGGTCCTTGAGCTAAAAAAATTCTGCATTTAGTTCATACCAGATTAAGCCATGGGACACAGACCAGGAACAATGCAGTCGACCTTTATAGCCTTGGAAGTTTAAGAGAATTTATGGCCAACAAGAGCAGTTAGATCATCTGATATAAATCCATGTATGTTACAGGTCATTTGATTTCACCCAGTCACTCCCAGGTAGAGAACAGCAACTTGCATTTAAGACATCAAGAGTTGAAAAATCCACCCATTCCTCTACTAGCTTATCCCAGACTCTCTGCTCATAATTCACTGCCCCACTGCTCATCTGCATCGGTCAAACTTCGGCCTCCAGCCATTGCTTCTCATTATTGCTCTCCCTGTTAGCAGCAAACCCTTCAGTTCCTGGGGTTTCGTAACCTCTAAGTCCTTGCGATCTCTGGGTATGATCAGTATTTGTTGCGCCTCAATGTTGAACTTCACATTTCACTATATCAAAATCTACATTGCTCAACTTTCTTTTTCATTTACGTAGTACCCCACCAAATAACAATTATTTGTCTGCCACCATTTTTATATTTCCTTCCAGATCCCTAACGAAAATTACAGATAATACAAAGCATTATACTGACTCCTGAGGGACACACGGCATCCACAGACCCCAGAGTGCCACTGTTTTGCAAAGCAGACATGGAGCCATTACGACATGAAATTATTTTCTTCTCCTGTGGCCTCAGATAACCTTTGAACCTAGAAAGAAGCTGCTAAAAAGAAAGATTACACAACCCACAGCAGTTACCTTCAGCCTAAGCCCCTTACTCCATCGATAACTACAGCTCTTTCTCCCTTATTGCTCTGCGCTACAGCACATTGTCCTGGAGAGAAGGGTCAGGAGTTTGGTGACAGAGCAGTAGGTGACTGGAAGTAATGAAAGCGTGGATAAGAAAGTGTAGAAATACTCCCCTTCCACAGCACACCTTTGCCTTGTTTGAAACACTCCCCTTCCATAGCACACCTTTACCTTGTCTTCCAGCATCTTCAAGGAGCAGAAGCCAAAGTATTTTGTGACCTGTGTAGTGCGATTCAGTCCAGCACAGATGGGTAGTGAACTGTGGGGTCTCACAATATACACTATATTGACTGTACGGAGCTGAATTTTACTTGGGAATGAGATAGGTCTCAAAGCCATGACCAAGTGGAGAGAGTATCATCACTTCCATTTTACAGGGGAGAAAACTGGGGTGCTGCCTATCACAACTGGACTCCTAAATCCTCAGGGAATGCATGGCTCATGGGATTATTATTGGGTTTGGGTTAAGCTGTTAGTCACTACTAACAACTTCAAGTGCAGCACCAAGGGGGAGGAAGAATACCCTCTAAAACTTCTAAAAAGAAACACACTCCTTCATCCAACAGGAGATTTATTAAGTGAATTTGAACTGATAAGGGCATGACCTTTTTTAGGAAGGGGCATACACTCCTAACCCAGAGCTGGAGTCTTTACAAGCACTACCAATAAAGACTATAGATGAAGAGTGATTTATTAGTCACCAACAACTTTCTCGGCATCTTTATACGCTACAGGAGGTGGGTACCCACCACCATGATGAACATCCAGCTCTAAACAGCTAGCAACACTGTACAGCTAAGTGCTGACAGCCAGAAGTCACAAGAGAAAGAGAGATCCACAGCTGAATTTCCATAAACTATGTTCCCATTTAGTTTCAATCCCAGTTAAGCATTTCACTGTGGGTGGGCTATAGGCTGGACTCTCAGAGCAGCTAAGAGACAGTATGTATTGCATACAGCTGCCTACCGGAGCTGGCGTGCCAAAATTTGCACCAGTCCTATTTACAAAGGCAGGGGTGGGGTGGGAGAGGAGGAGAAAGTTTGTTTATTTCTTACTGTCGGGATGTGTGTGGTAGGGGGGAAAAGCAACGAAACCCAGCCAGCTCAGAGCAAAAGGGTCAGCAATGCCTCGCTGATTCAGAACACTGCTGAAAAAAGTGTTTTTTTTCTAGCAGGTCATTGATCACGTGTTCCCCAACTCTGCCACTAGCCTCTCTCTTCTAGCTAAAGTGTAAGAGCTATACCTCGTGGTAGATCACTACCACAACCACAGTCTCCTTTAGTCTACTCCTGCACCCGCTGCTTGCCTTTGCAAACAAGCATCTTTGTGATTTCTTTTGCACTGCTCCAAAAACTCGGAGGGAACCCAGTAAAAATATCTGGGAAACCAATTCCTTCTCCCTTGGAGAATCATCCATGTGAACTCCCCGGAAGAGTTGAGTTACGCCATCATTGCTGCATTTCCACCACTGGAATGACATTGTGTCCTTGATATCTTCCCTCTATCTTGATCTGTTACCTAAGTCCATGTTTAAGGTAGATCTATTAAGGCAGTGACTATTCTCGGGTATTACGCTTATGTTATACCTAATACAGCAGTGTCCTATTCCATGAGATGCAAGGTAATACATTTCAATGTTTTCTCTCCTTATCAGATTCAGATTTACACCAAAGTCAATACTGAGGATATCGGTGTTTTACACCTATTAGTGATTCTATAAGCAATCACCTGCTGGCCAATAAAGCAGAATTCCTAAC
The DNA here is from genome assembly GCA_013397275.1 of Burhinus bistriatus. Taxonomy (NCBI): domain Eukaryota; kingdom Metazoa; phylum Chordata; class Aves; order Charadriiformes; family Burhinidae; genus Burhinus; species Burhinus bistriatus. The sequence continues at coordinate 8,536 of VYXH01005112.1, forward strand.
TTAGCAGAGATTTGCCATTAAGAATTGGGGGCAATTTGAGGATAGCAAACAGTTGTAGAACATACCCTTCTGGAGACTCCCAGACTATGAAGTGGGCAGCCTTCCCCTGAGATCCCATGACCTGCCAAGTAAAAAAACAGTCAGAAAGGACGGCTGATTGAGTTGATGGCTCAAGGCTCAAATTAGAGTCCCAGCTGCATGCCACATTCCCTCCAAGAGTTGTCACTGACCTTGGCTACAGCTTCTCCCATCTTTAAAATGGGAACTATAAACCTTTCTACCTCCCTTAATCCCATCTGTTTAGTTTGTAAATTCTCCAGGGCAGAGACTGGTTTTTATTTGTGTGTACAGCACCACATACAGCAAGGTCCTGATCTTGGCTAAGGCTCCTAGGCATGATTGAAATACAAAGAAATGACGGTATCTTGATCAAACATGAAGAACTCAGATAAACAATAGAAAAGCTGCTTGATATTTTTTTTCCTGCAGTCTCTGCTTTTCCGTGACTTGTTTATTCATCTCAAAGCCTCAGCAGACATCTAATCAAGCTGTTAAGAGTCAGATTTGTGGCCAGTCAAGCACTTAGGGAGTAGTTAAATGTTCAAAACCAGTTCTATTCAGCAAACAGCTTCTTTTTTTTTTTTTTTCCTTCTCCTAGATAGTGGTAGGGTTTCTTTACTCACTGCATACTCACCGTTCTCCTATTAAAATTGCATCAGGGCGATACAGCAACTTCTCCGTTAAAAGGTCTCATTAAGTTTTGGGTAGGGACACCTGACTTTCTTAGGCCTATCTTGTTTGCACTTTTTGGTACTGATCCAAATCATGCTACAGTTAGAAGAAGCAATGATTTCAGCAGGCTTAAGAAAGAAGGAAAAATGTGATAGTTTCCAGATGAGTGTATTATACTAAATTTAACATGCCTTTTGGTACTTAGAATTTCCACTTTTCCCCCTTCCATTTATGTAATTAGAAATCAAGCAGCAGGAAACCATTCCTATTCCAACCTCAACTGGGAACAGTATGGTCTCATTCCCATAGAGGGAAACAGCAGAGCTGTCCTCGCAAGGAGACAGTTTGCAGCACAGCTTACAGGGACAGGTTCAAAAATAGGTTTTGAATACAACAACTTTAATTAAACCAAAACAAATACAGGCCAATCATGTGCTAGCTACATATGCATATACCTGTCTTAAAGCAACAACAAGGCAGCTGTGGGGAAAAAAAAATTCTTACCCCATTTAAAGAGCAATGACAAATTTTAAATTCCACTTTTTAAATTATGCAATTTTTCCACACTCACCCTAGTGGATTTCATATTAATAAGCAAGAATATTTGTTCTGATTATTCTCACTCTAGCAATAAAGGACACATCGATATCTACAACGGTACCTTTTGAGTTCCAGGGCCAGAAGAACCACTTGATTACGGGTCACAGCAGATCATATTAAGAAAGAATTAACTCTAGGAAGTCATATTTGAACTAAAGCAGAGCATACCATGGCAGGACAGCTCCCTACCAGGGACACCAAATAAAAATGGAACCCATCATCATGGCCCAAATGACACAGCCCTAGCTAAAGCTTTTTCTGCATGTTGACAGTTGTTATATTCAGAGCATTGTTACTGCTTTTGGTTCTCCTGTTTCCTACCCAGGTCTATGCTCTTCTCTCCAGCTGAACCACTGGCTTACCAGACTGCTAGCATCGCAGCGCGCACACACACACACACACAGAGAACTCAATAAAAACACTTTCCAAACCACAGAGAAGCTATGGCTCCAAAGTACATAGTTCAAATTAAAAATTGGGGCCAGATAAAATGATTCAAAATTGGGAAGAAAGAAAGAGATCCTGTTTCCAATAAGCTGTTTTGACCTGACTGATGAATGTAGTCCGGCAAGGGAGGAGGTGGAAAAACAAGGACATGCTCAAGCAATGGTCCTGGATGGTATCATGCTTTGACAGTCTTTAATGCTGCTCTGGCATTAAAGCTATTTTATTTCACAAGTCCGTTGCTCTAGGCAAGCTCTTCAGCTTCTGTTGACTCTGGGCACAGCTCCACATGTTTCTTCAGTGTGCAAGATCCACACACAAGTGCCCAGAGGGATGTGGGGGTACAGGACTCCTGTAGTACCCAGACCAAATCTCAGTCCCATTGCTCAGTAAGATAAGGAGTTTCTCAAGCTCTCTGAACTCAGAAGACTGCCCCTCAATCTATCCCCTTCCTTTTTTGGCATGGTTTAAAAAACAAATATTGCGCAACTTGTTTTCCGTTGTGTTTTCCTTTCTGGAGAGGAACTTTTTTGTCACTCTTCCATCTGCCAGCACTCACCATGCAGCAGAACAGGCTTTCAATAAAGGAAAGCTCCACATCCATTTATACCATTCCCTTTCTGTTTTGGGAGACATGCATTTACATCTTGTGCTACATGCAAAACATGCAGCAAGCATGGGTCAAAGAAAAGAGAGCAATCTCAATAGCTAGAAAACTGTGCCGAGTAAAGAAGTGGTGAAGACAACCTCTCAAGTCAGGAGAAGAGCTGTAGACAACATGCCCACAAGTAATTACAAGGACTGGGGTAAAAGTAAAATACAAGGGAGTACTTGGACCAGTGACTTGCCAAGGTAATAAAGAGCTTTAAATATTTGTGACCCATTCCCAGACACTGAAACCTAGATGTTCTCCCACAGAAGAGGGGTGAAAAAACAATCAACCTAAAAAGGTAAGCTGAGAGCCAGATGGCATGTGCATCTGTTTAATTCGCCCACTATACTGAGGAAGTTTCAGACCTGGGTCGCTCCCTGACTCAAAGCTACAAGAGACAGCATTGGCTTGTTGCATCAGTCACACAGTTAGGATTTGCCCTTTTGGATTCTACCTCTTTGGAGAGGACAAAATTCCAATTTTAAAGGGCAACTGTACAAACAGGACGTAGGAGTATTTATATTCCACTCCAAACACCGGCACAAGCAGCAGGGGTCTAGTGGGTGATTTATGAGGTGGGAATGCTTCTTTGAACTGTATGTTAGATGGGAGTTGCCTTTCAAGAGTGGAGAGGAACATACGACGGCTGTCTTCTCTGAAGAGCTCTCACAGTGGCTTTTACCCAGGTGGTCACAGCTGCTAGGTACTCAAAATGAAGTCCTCTCCTTCCATTCTCTCTCTCTCACTCACATACAAAGTCAACACACCAGAGAAGGCCATTTTTCTTTTATTTATTTCCCAGAAGAGCTCTTCCTTGCACTTTCCAGACACAATACAAAACAAGAAACAGAACTTTGTTTCATGTACAGAAACAGTTTGTTGGAGTATAAAGAGTTACTGGTGATCGTTACTGAAGAATGTTGGCTTATTCCAGGGGCACCTTCAGTATTCCTGAGGAATAATCATTGATTTCTCCTTCCTTCCCACTGGGATAGTCTTAGTCATTAGTCACTGTTCCTGTAAAGCAAGAAGGCTTATATTATTAAAAAGCCATTTGGGTTCCGTACATGGAAGGTGCTGCATGATGTAAAACAAGCCACTTAGCTTTGTAACATTTCCAGAAGGTAGGCTAACATTTTCATCCTTCGCTAGGCCGAGAGTTGAGTATGGAGAAGTTAAGCAGCTATTTTCATACCAGAAGCATGCCATGTTTTCATGCATATACGCCTCCATTCTGATAAAATGGGTACTTCACAAAAAAACCAACATTATTGTTCAAGTTAACTATTCAGAGATTGAACAGAAATCAGATAGAAATCAAAGCCACAAAGGGCAAGAGGAAAGGCTCCAGTTGTCAAACTTCTCGTATTGTTGCACATCAATATAATCCACATTGCAATCAAAGTACAAGGTTGTGGTTTTTTGGGTGATAAATAACTCAGGCTAAATATCCTGAGAAATACGACTCTTTCCATTTTGCAAGGAAACCTTATGCCATGTAATTCTCAGCCATATCGCTTTAAGCCTTAAAATAATTGCTAGATACCGATTTTAAATTCAATTGAAGTCACAGTGACATCCACTTGATCAAATTACTTAAAAAGCCCTCAGAATCTTATGACTACAAATTAGAACTTTCATACATTTTAAGTAGTCTCTTGGCCTAGATGAATGGCTCTTGCATTGGTGTTAGTGTTTCACAGTCAACTTACTAACCCAAAGGATGGGCAATGTGATGATCCAAGTTACAGCTACAACAGCTGCAAAGTTGCTTCGTAATCTCCTGATTGTTTGGTATCATGAAGGTCCTCTGTCCTCTCTCATTCTCACTTAGGATTCAGAATTAAGAACTTGATCCTGAAGAATCAAGAATTCAGACTTGATAAAGCCTTGAGTAACCTGGTCTGACCTCATAGCTGACCCTGGTTTGAGGTCAGACTAGATGACCTCCTTGAAGTCCTTTCCAACTTGAATTATCCTGTGATCCTACAAACTTGACAGGTTTGGAAAACTAGAAATAATTTTGTCCAAGTTAATCCAGATTACACTTCTCTCTCTTAATAAAGCTGATTTTCTTGCAGAACCTCACATTTTGACAAGTTAGCATTTGAACAGAAACTGTTTTGTAAAGGAAGTCCTATAGAGTTTAGCATTTTCTAGGAAAAAAACAGATGAGTGATAATGCAACAATATTTTCCATGCTCCTAACCAACAGAAATGGAATAATTTTGTTGTAATAACCCTGGAGCCATTATCCATGACACGACATTTTGGACAGAATTAATGACATTAACCATTAGATGGCTTCATCCGCATCTTTCCTCTCTCAGCATGTTCAGCCTCTTTGTGCCAGAGAAAACTAGTGGAGACAGTGCACTGGAAACTATTTGCGTAGTCTTGTGCCATGCAGGCAGCTGCGCTTCTTCTGTGAAGTGTCCTTTCAATTACCTCATGCTTCAAAGGACCACCCTTGCTCCAAAGCACAGATTAGTCCTTAATCCAAACAAAATCCCTTACTAGGCTGACCTGAAAGTCAGTTTTCTGTTGCCCAACACCCCTAGTAACAAGCATCCTTGAACAAGTAATGTGCTCTCAGAACATGTGAACAGGGCATTTACCATTCACGTGAAACCACAGATATGTCATTTCAGTTTCTTTTTGCGGATATAAACTGGAGGAATACCCTCAGGATGGCATGGAAAGCTAACATGTTTTTGATGTTAACAAATCTGGCCAGAAGAGTCATGCACTGACTTCTGAATCCGGGCTGTAGCTGGCAATGTTGTATCAGCTGCATCTAAGTCACAGTTTCTCTATATTAATATCCAAAATATTTTATTCTGAAGAAGTTGTTCAAGAATCTTGTTATTGTTTCCCCTTCTTTACAGGCAGTTAAAGACAGTATTTGTAAACAGGTATGTCTAGTAGGGCTGCAGAAGGCTGGCAAAAGTTTATCCGTCAGTAAACCTAAGGAGGACAGGACTCAACTTTCAGCTCTAGATGCATCAGGAAAAAACCTAAAAACACCTTCAGACCTCCTTCATTAGGCAGATGAGCAATACAGGGGCAATTTTTGCATTCTGTGTACTTGCCATGAAAAGCTCCTGCCAGAATATTTTACCTCAGTGCTTCCTGAAGTGCTAAAATAACTATAAATATGTCCCAGTGGAAGCCTCTCCACTGGCATCAGTGAAATGCTTTTAGCGGTATATGGCTTTGTGGATCTGAAATATGCATGCACACCCCCTTCTATTCCAGATAGCACAATGATAAATTACCGTAAGAACAGCCTCAACTTCTACATGAAAAGAAATAAAGAAAATATTAATGGAGTCAGTTTGTGGACTTAGTGCACTGTAGGCAGTTTGCAAGTGCACAAATGGTTCCTGCTAATTAATCGATATTTAAATATTTTATCTCAACACGGAATCACGGAATTTTTAGAGTTGGAAGGGACCTCTAGAGATCATCTAGTCCAACTCCCACGGTCAGTAATAATACTGAACTCATTTAAATTATCCTCTTGAAAACTATTTAAAGTGTACAATTTCTTCAGACTAATTATTACATTACTATCCAGCCAAACAAGCCACAAAACTTACAAGTGATTAGTGTTTTCATGCTGAAAAAAAACCCCACAGAAGATCAAAGATCTGCTTCCACAGGCAGATCTACCTAACATGCCTGACATGCTTCTTCCTAGTTCACCTCTTTCAAAGTCTGAAGACAGAAACTTACCGTTAGTTTAGTTCTTCAGCTTTTCTAACATGTATTTTTATTATACATGTTTTCAGGTTGTGGGAAAATACAATACCTGCAGGATCTGTTAAACTAATTCTGTGTATTCAGTCTAGAAAGTTTACTGCTAAACACACCAGACATTAAAACTTTCTAAAGAGCAGGGGATCCACCCCCACTTTGGCAACACAAGTATCTTCTTACTAGTGCTCTTTTGGGCAAGGCAGAGGAATATCCATTTAAATAGTGTCTAGATGTATCATTTAATGCTAACTTATAAACACTTACCAATTAATAGTAACTAATAGTGATACTTACATTTAAATAGTGTCTAGATGTATCATTTAATGCTAACTTATAAACAGTTACCAATTAATAGTAACTAATACTGATACTTACTTTTACAAATTTACCATGGAGAAGATATGGAGACTGGAAGTCATGTTGACAATTGGAATAAGCCATTCCTAACCCCATCCCTGACCCAAAAGCGATAGGCCATGTCTTTCCTGTGGGGGAAGGCAAGCCAAGAGGAAAAGTTAAAGTCAAGAAAAGCTGTTCATTTCACATGACAGTGATAGCACTGTTATATAAGCACCAAGAAAGAAAAAATTACTGGAAGATGCATATTAGGCATTTTCAAGTTCTACGAGTCCTAAAATAGGCTAAAAACCAGACCACTTCAAAAGAATAACAAGAGTAACAGTAAGATATCATATTTAGAATTTAATGGAGAGCAATCTCTGAATTCAAGATATTACTGAAAATTATTCTGTTACCAAAGCATAACTAAAAAAGAATTTAGATCAGTTTTAAAACCCTGGCAAGACTGGCATAAACTGATGTCTAGACACAGGCTCCAGTAATTTGGCTCAAGGTTTCCTGCAATTTCAAAATTTGAGCTGAGCACAGTAGGAGCTTCAAGAGATGCTGTGTGTAACAACCTTGTTACACAACAGTTAAAAGTTTAGGTAACTCCATTTCAACTGAAAAGACATGACCAATAATGAAAGAATTTGTCTAACATGCTGATTAAGTTTTACATGCCTCAAGGATTTCTTGGTTTTAAACTGCACCTACAATAGACAGAAACTAGGAAACCAGGCAGTCAAGATTCCCGCAGTACACTTACTTTTGAAGAAGATGACTGAGAAAACAATTCCTAATGCGAATCCAGCACCTGTAAGGAGAAACGCAGTGAGTGAGGACTAAGATAATGCAAAGTAATGGAAAATGATTTAGTTCTTTACCGTAATTCTCAGGAATATCAGACTATGCATTATTTCACCACACCAAACAAAAATGTTCTTAAATAGCAATTCTGAAAAAAATAATTCTTGCTTTCTTAAGTAACTGTAAGCAGCTAATTCAGAATAGAATCCCAACATATACAAGTACATTACCAGAAGGATTTGGGAAACAAACCAGACTGTCATCCCAGGGAAAGTTACTGAATTTCTGTCACCATCTACAATGTGGAATTAAGATTTATTTGGCTCATTGTCAGCAAATGAGAAACACTTAAATGAAAACTTATTGTGTCCTTGAGCTTTAGATTTTGCAGATGAATATCTTATTGTATTTCGGTTATCTCACTACTTTAACTACTTCAATGTGTGTCCTGAGGGCAGAAAAACTTTGATGCTTTGTGTTACCCTATACCTTGCAAAAGAAAGCTCCAGGCTGCTTATCTTTCACATCCACAATATTCATTAAGGAGCATATTTAAACACATTAGGAATGAATGACTTTTCACATCCTTATACTATATATAGAAATAACTGCAGCAGTTGAAAAAAAAAAAAAATGTATCCAGCACCATTAAAACACTCAGCTGGCATATTTAAAAATAATTTTTGCTTTCCTTGGAAGGTGCGCCTATGATTTTTTGCAAGAAGTCAGGCAAGCCTGCAAAACTCCTCTCATGACTCAATAAATATAACAGTGAAAACTTTGAGCTCAGTGGGTAAATTCTACCTTTAATTATATCCACCAAAGACAAGGATTTTAGATAAGGTGCAGAAGTACAAAAGTTTAAAAAATTAAAAAAACAAAACAAAACACTCATGCATATGCTCATTAAAAAAATACCTAACATGTTTATTTTGTGGTAAACACATCCTGTCATGGGTTTCAATTCTCTCCTTTCAATACAAGAAAACTAACTTAAGTAGAATGAGCTTTATTAATTAAAAGACTTTTTTTTTTTTTAAATAGTCCTAAAAGCATGTGAACCTTATTTAAGCTCCTGTTGAATGCATTACTAAGTGGGTTGAGTCCAGAACAATGCCAAAGAATCCTATATCCTCTTAGCATATAGGAGTATGTTCCTTTTTTTTCAAGTTTCCTTCTGCTTTTTAAACCTTTTTCCTTGCAAAAAGTATACTAATGGTAGCTCCTATTGAGGCACAGATTATTGAAACAATACTTACTGCACTGCCTAGTAAATTAACTAAGTACCCCATGTTTTTAATTGATTTTAAAACCCTCAAATATTAGAACAGAGATGACTGAACAGATGATCTGAGCAAACCCCCTTATGTTTAATCTCTTGTTAGGTCTCCACTACCCATATTTCCCCAGAGCTGGAAATCAGAGTTGCTTTTGAAAACTCTTTTCATTTTACTACAGATTTTCAATTGTGACAGAGGTAACTACTTTACCAGGTCATTACAACTTCAGACTAGGCTTACAAAACATGCAACTGCTTGGAAGAACTTTGACCGCCTGCCAAGTGGTCCTGACATAACTCCCCCAGACATTTTAAAAATGGAGCATTTTGCAGAAGGTCAGGTTTTCACTCTAATCATTTGCACAGCTAAGGGAAAGTCTCAGTTCCTCACATGTCTGGTCAGAGCTTCAGGCTTTTTTCTGCAGTTCAGACAGTAAGAGATACACTACTTGGAGCATCTCGTATAAACAGCTAACTACTCATACCGTGTCTCTGACCAGCATTTTCATGCAGACTGGAAGAGACATCATGCATTACTAAGAGCAGCGGTTCATCCGTGCTAATTCCTCCACTCCCCCTCCCCAAGCAGAGCCTTCCTTCTGTACCTTTGCTATAAAACAGCTGGTGTTGGCTCTTGCAGAATGTTTATGCTATTAAGGATAATTACTATCTTCAAGAATTCATCCAATGGACGACTGTTTGGCCCTCTGACCTGACTCCCTCTGCCAGTCTTTTCCTACAATACGTAGTTACGCTGCCTTTTTGGTTTGGGCTGTTGTACTGTAGGTCTGAAAAGGACTTTCTGGAGGTAATTACTTTCCATTCAGACAGCACTAGGCGTTGTTTGAACTGTCCAGTTCAGAAGGCCTGTCATGCAGTGACTGATACTGGTCCTACGCTTCCTGTCCAGGAAAAGATCCCCTCTGCCAATCCAAACAGTTTAGCTAATCAATGAGAAATTATTTACAGGATGACAAATTCTGCATCATCTCGATGTAGAGCCCAGGCAGTTTCTAATATCACCACATTTTCCACGTTACCAGGCAAACCCACATTCTTCTCACCAGCGTGGTGGTAAACTGTTTACTTTCTTGTCTTAAGAAAAGTCTGCACTAAGGAAGTATCTTTAATTAATACAGTTGCTTTCCATTTACGTCCAGAAATAATCATTATCTTGTACTCTCTTCACCTCCTTCAGATGCTCTCTCACATTACACCCCTGTTCGTAAGGACTCCACACTGATGCCCTGAATGCTGCTTCCTGTTAGCCATGGCAGAAGCTACAGGATACACTTAAAGAGTGAAAAATTTGTTATTTCTGCCAACTGCAATTCAGCCTAAGCCTAAAACAAAACCTAGGTCTTTCCCCACACCAATACCCAACACCATTGTTAAGAAGATGTGGTCCAGCATGACTGACTTGTTAAGACAGAATGGTCTTTCCTAAGAAAGCTTTTTTTCTGAAGTAGTGATAAGCCTGGTTCTACGGAAGGGATTCTTCTTTATCATGAAAATATACAGTGTCAATTTTAGAGGCTATCACTGCACCCTATTCCAGCAGGAAGGGGAGTACAGTGGCTGATTAGTTTAAAAAGATGATGGTAAGATATCTAGGGCCTTGCTTTAAGTAATGAAAATGCTACAGAGAAGTAAAGGAGGAGATCCGACAGCTAATGGTTTTTTTGTGTTCTGTACAAGAAGGCAACTTGAGAAACAAAGCCAAAAAAGTACCTTAACTTCCCTCATCCCAAAGGCAGTTTGGTTCATTCCTTTTCTTACTGAGGAACAGGCTACAGTCTGTGCTGAAAACTGTTGCTGATCGCAACACCCCATCAATAAGAAACGCTCAGATCTGCCCCCTCACGTCAGCCAGCACACATACAGCATTTGCTCTTTTCTACTTGGTTTTAAATGTGTAACCATTGGTTTTAACTTAAAACCAGAAGGTTTAGCTACATTTAATTTCTTAGCCCGTCTGGTTAAGAATCTATTTCTGTGGATAGTTTGTCACTCATCTTCTTTCCACTAGAAAGTATTTGTGGTTATGTGGTCATTTCCTGTGTCTCCAGGAGCAAGGGGAAGCTAAACCATCTTGTCTTGGAAGCAAAGTAATGCGTTTCACTTTAATTCTATATAAAGTTACACCAGAGATAAACAATGGCAGAGCTGTTGATGAGTTTTACAGGTTTAAGTTCTCACATGCTCAATTTCCTTTTAAAGAGGCAACATGTTGCTTCAAAGAGCCTCCCACCTGACCAGGGGACACTTGGTCTGCAGCTGTTTCTACTAAAGATCAGCACCTCTAGGCCAGGCTTTAACTTCATAACAATAAAACATGAAAGGTTTATCTTACAATAAAAACAAACGAACATGGAAAAGCTAAGGGCTTGATCCATGCTGGGCACATTTTCCCTCCCTTTCTTGCATGACAGACTTTGGAGGAAAAGGCCACAGGAAAGAGTACTATGCATTTTTCACCTCCTCTGACAGTTTAAAATGTTTAACTAGAAAAACAGTCTCTTCCACCCTACATGTATCACTTCAGCTCAAACTCATTTACAGTCAGTGTCAACAGGGGACAGGACAATTCTGTGGACACCTTACTCCTGCTTCCAGCCATATGGACCAGCACAGCCACACAGAATTGGTATTAGGCAGAAAGCCCAGTCTCCAAAACTTTTGCATTCTACTTTTTTTGGCTCATACACCTTCCAAGAAAAATGTCACAGTACCTCAAATCAACCTAACACACAGAAGAGCACGTGCCGTATACCCAACAGGACATCATAAAAGTGTCTTGGAGAGAAACACAAATCTTCAGGATGGGCTCCTGCCCCATAAGAACATCTGAGAAAAGCTTTTTCTATAAATTTAATCAACAGTCCCTCCAACAGCGATACTACATGGTCCTTTCCTAGGCTACCCAGTAGCTATGGGCTGAAGCAGCTATTAAGGCTGCCACACCTAGGTATACCTTTCTTCAATAGCTTGAAACTTAAAATAGAAGGATTAAAATACGCTTATTGACATCTGGCAAATGTGTTGCTGTTACTATAGCAGCTGGAAGTTTTTAAATTACTTAATAGTTTTCTTTTTGTCATCAGATTATTTTCCTCTGCCATTCCTTACTCACGAATACAAAATAGAGAGCTTCAGCCTGCTCTCCTTCAGATACTGTCACTTTACAATTAAAAGAACTGTATGATTGAAATAAAAGGAAGAAAGAGCTCCTGGAAGATGGCTTCTTGTTCTAAGAAAATAGCAACCGCACTGTACAGACAAGGCTCTCTAAAATAGGTCACGGACTTGACCCAACAGAGAAGATTTCTTCCCAACTAGAAAGACAGCTTCCCTTAGGATCAAGAAAATGTATCAATCTCAGTTAGTTTCTCCCCGGGGGCAGTCACAGTAATGGCTTACAGGTCCAACAACAGATCTCATCCATGGGCCTGATGCACTGGACTTTTCAAATAAGCATCAGCTTAGTCCAGCACTAAAATTTGTTTTAGGTAAGGAAATGCCCAAGAAAAGTCAAGATCTTCAAAACAAACAAAAAAGGCAAGCAACTCTCAAAACTATATTCTCCCTCCAGTTGTAGGGTGTTCCATCCTGCACCTTTCTCACCCCACTTTGACAAGATACATAGATAACTGTTTTGCAAAAATGGGGAGGAGAGCCTTCTTCATACACCAGGGCCTTTACAGGGCAGCACTTCACACCAGTTCGAAATCCGAGACAATGAAATCACTTATTTACAGACAGAATTAATTTTAAGCAGACTCTTAGCAAGGTCTTTCATGGCAGGAATCAGATTTTCTTCAAACACCGACTTTGAAGCTTTCATTCTCATCTCCCCCGTTGCGTGGATTGTTTACATAGCAGACAGAAAAATGAGCAAGGACACTAGAAGAAAACATTGTGAAACTATATACCAAGTACTCGAGGAAGAAGCAGAAAAAAGTGTCGTTCATTTTCTTCTAGTATTTGACTGTAATAACACAGAATACTTGCAATGACAGAATATAAATATCCAAATACCATTATAACACAAAAATCCCGACATGCTTTCAGGGGCCGCTTTCACCCTTAAGCACTCCTGCAGTTCAACCCCTGCCCGAACCTTCGATAAACATCAGCACTTTTGCAGATGGACACACAGCAGCGGGTATTATCGCTGTTAGCCCATGATCTCCCAAGCAATCAGTCTCGTAGCCGCACCAGAAACTTTTCATCCTCACACCAGTGAATGAGCTGGTGAGACGAGAGGGCCACGCATTTCCTCCCTCTTTTAAAAGGGGGAGAAGAGTGGAAGCTGCTCTTTGAATAGACAGCACAACAAAGGATCATTGCCTCAAGCTTTTAGACAAAAAGAGGGCTGCTTTAGAAACACATATTTAAGACATCAGCAAGATACTCATAGTATGGAAAATACACCTCTGACAGAAAACTCCACCTTGTTTTACTGCAATAAAATATTTCACTATTGAAAGCAATATCATTGCTAAAAAGAAAAGTTTTGCTGGAGTAAACACATCTACATTTAGGGCTTTTGCAAGCCTAACTGAGGGTTGGCAATCATGCTTCTTCACACCCATCCAACGTAGGTTGACCATTACTGACGTCTACTGGCCCGTCTAAGAAACAGAGGGAATTTAGAACAAGAAGTGTTACGGTGACATCTGACTAGCAGAAATGCTAAGGAAAGAAGCCTGATCTTTCTCAAATCTCTCGCTCTTCATTTATTATCATCAAGGATATGCCAGCAGCCCCAAAAGGATTTTCCTCAGAGAACTACATCTGATACAACAAAGAGTTGTTCCCACCTACTGCTGTAACACCTCAAGGACCAAACGAGTGGTTTAGGATATCACTTGGCTAGAGTCCCCTTGCCCTGGATGGACAGTGTCACTATGTGCCACCTCCCAAAGAAGGCACAGCTGGCATCTTACCAATGCACTAATGCAGAGGATGAGCGAGTCAGTGCACTTGGATTCACTTCCAGCAGAGGTGATCTTACGTAGTCTGGGATTTTAAATGGCTGCACTATCAGACAGATGTCACAGCTCTTCTTTCAGGTTTTCTTGCACACCAGAAGTATTGCCAAGAACAGGCTGGAACAAGGGTCAAGCAGGGCTTCCCCCAGTGTCACTCACAGCTTTGGTTAGTGAGCTGATCGGGCGCACCTAGACAGGGCAGAGTCTCCTGACTCAGCCAGCCAGCAGAGAGGAACAGCAGGACACAATGCAGTTAGGAGAAGAGAGACCTGAATTCCTAAAGATTTTCCAGTCTTTTTCTTCCAAAAGAAGAGAATAGCCCCTTAATTTGTAGACAGTCATTGTATTCAGAACTCTGCTAACAATATAACTAAATGTTGGTTGGATTTTTGACTAAAAGCCTATTCTCGGAACAGCATTTGTCTACCTCTTCCAAATAAAACATTTTTTCGTTGGCTGTACTGCCTCCCTGCACAGCCTAAGCCATAAGCAGTTAATATTTACACGACTTGGTCTGCTGCGAGATACAATTAGTAGAATTGGATCTTCTCCTGTACAACAAAGGAAAATAACTTGCGGGTACAAACAAAGCTCACATAACAATGCAGTTGTGTGCTCACATAATATCAGTGTTCTCCAGTGTTAAAAACAAAATCCCAAATGAAGAACAAGTCTTCTGACCTGGTAGCTAAGACTGGATGGGGACATTATAAATGTCAAGCAAAAAAACACTTCAAAACAAGAATTTCAGGATTTTTGTATATTTAGAGAAAGTTTAATCCAGTTTTCAGAAAGTATAATCAAGTTTTATCATTATATAGACTGACTTTATCCTATTCATAACCATGTGAAGGGTTATTTAAAAATACTGACATTGCAATCCATACAATGATTCTTTCTGAAATATTCAATCTGTGGAATGACACAAACAATACAATGTCACCCTTGCCATTAACAGAAACAGCTATCCAAGCAGGCCAGATGATGCAAGCCAGGAGAAATGATGTAGCAGTTGCAGGAGAATTGAAAGTGCCCTTTTCTCTTAAAAAATTCCTATTAAATGGAAATTAGAAGTGTTTTATTTTCAGATGTCAAAACAGAGGATTAGAGGAAAATGAACATTACTACACTGGGTTATTTACAAGCTTCCAGGCTGAATTTTGGTCAAACACAGCCATACATCAAAACATTTGTCTCCTGCAAAAAAATGAACTTCAGCACAGCAACTTAACACACAGGCCAAGAAGGAAACAACTTTCCTAGGATTAACTTTCAATATCAGGTAAATTACAGTGTTCAGCTCATTGAAAACTACAACAGTTTCAAAACAAACCAAGACACACAGGCACACAACTCTCCCTCCCCTTACACACATACTCTTTATTGCCTTGCCTTTCCCTGGAAACTGTATGTAATAATAATTTGTCCAAAATTATAGCCTCGCAGACAAAAAACAAATCTGTCAGTCCTTCATGAGTAACTGTCTTTCCACATAAACAGGCATGAACTATCAATCAGTTAAACAAACAAGCAAACCCTTTAAACAGGGTTTGAATCTGGTAGGATGGAAGACCACAATACCATTTACTGCCCTGTCCCTTCTCTGCAGAGCTCTGCTGATAAAAAGGAAGAAATGGTTATGAACGCTGGAGAGGACATAGGAGTTTATAAAGCTTTTCAAGCTGGGAAGAAAAAGAAAGCCACTGTAGTTCAATTCTCCTTCCACACACACAAAACAAGCAACTTTTCTCACGGGTAAGAAAAATCAGTATCAGGAAGAAAGATCGAACAGAAAGTTAAATTCTTTAAATGACTGTAAGGGTGAAAAGACTTGAGAATCATGCAAAGCTGGAGCCAGCGTGATCTGGATCACCCCTTCAGAGAAACCCCTGGTCAGCCAAGAAAGCACAAACCAGCCCACTACACACAAAACACTGCGGCTACAGCCAGACTTAGGAAGGGAAGTGGAACAAAAAATACCTAGACCCATCCTCATCCTTAGAAAAATAAATAAATGTCAGACGTAATAAAAAGGAGGTGAACACATAAACTCCATTTAACAATGTTTTGATGTTTTGTGCAGACATACAGAGGTTTACAGTACTTAACTCTTTGAAATAAAATACTGTCTTAACAACGCCTGACAACATAGTCTGTTCTGAACTAACAGGAAAAGCATTTTAATACTAAATTACAAGATGCACACAGGTAGTGACCAGGAGGTCAAAAATATAATATGGCATTTCGAAAGATGTAACATAAGATAAATGTATATTTTGGACATTTTAGTGGCAGAAGATCAAGTTTCTTCCAGAAGCTTTATCTCCAACTAAAACAGTACAGTGTAACTACAAACAACATAGTCAACTATAAACTGGCTTAAGCAACTGTAGTGGAAAGCCTGACAGACTAATACAAGATAGGACAGTCTGCATAGCCCCCAGTTATTATTTAAAAACACAGTACTGCTAATAAAGTCATCCCGATAGCTGCTACCTCCCCTTCTCACACTCTTCTGTTTCTCATGTCCCTCCAGCCCTCAAATTAATCCACACAAGTTATCTGTCTCTATAGTTCTCACAGACATACGTGGGAAATGTGGAAAACTGTGTGGAAAACTGTCACGCGTGCAAGACTTCAGAAATTCAGTGCTTTCCTTTATTTACAGGGTCTGGAATGGGAAAACACAGGACTAATCACAATGTTTTACCCAGCCATTGGCTGGCAAGATCTCTCTTGCAATAGCGCTCAGGAAGGATGTAAAGGACGTACGGGAAGGAAACTGTGGCCACCAAAAGGAAAAGTCCAACAAAGAAGTGAGGATTTGGTAAACTTCTATAGCCCACATAACAAGCAACAAAGTTCTTAAGTAAAAAAGTTTATTTTGTTTCTTTCTTTCCAGTTTTCAACCGCCCTTGATAGTTTATTGGAAACTCCAGAAAACTTTGCAGTAATGTTACAAAAACAATCACCACAACCACTCATGTTTTAAAGTCCCTGCAGAGAAAACAATCATTTCCACTGAGATAGTCTGAGAAAGTTTGTGTTGTCAGCACTCGGTTACAGTTTGCATAGCTAGGCCACCGACTCACTTCACATTTAAAGGCCATCACCATCTTCAGTCGCAAACTACTGGAGTATGAAGCAACTTCTTGGTTGTTCTGACTTCCAAAGTTCATACCGAGTCATTTGTCATTAACACTATGGAGGAGGCTGTCAGTACAGATGCTTCAGTTACTAGATCAATCATAAAAACACACAAAGCAGAAAAATGCTATCACACATGAAAAGAAACATGTGTCTGAGGCCATCACACTGGGTTTAGTGCGAAGGATAAAATTAAAGAGCTGCAGCCCATATGCCCTTTTTGGGCAATCTAATGAAAAACATGAATTTTACTCAGACCTCTACTCAATGCCATCATGAAGCTAACACTGGGAATCCTTGGTCTAGAGCACTAGTGCAGAAAGTCTAAGTGCGTTTTCTTTCTTCTGTTTCCACTTTAGGATGGAAGGAAACACCAAATTAAAATGAAAGGCATGCTGAAGAGACACACTACATCAAAATCAACCCTGTATCCACTTCTTTCAGCCTCCCGCAGAGACTTTGCATGTACAGGATTCCTACATGTACATGTACAGCTGCAGCATGGAACAAGTTCTTGTTTATAATTTGGCATACTTAATATTTTATGATAAAGCAACCAATGCTATGGAAACATAAACATATCTGGATATGTTTGTCAGACAAACCTGAATAGAATTTCATAAGGCAAAACATTGCTCTGGAGCACTTGACACTTTTCAAAGGCCTGTTATAAACAATGGAAGTTTCAGTTTACTTAAAATTATTAAACATCTTTTCTAATGGAAAAGTATTAGGCAACTAAAACCCCGAGTTCCTCATCAGCTTTCAAGAATAAGGCCACTACAGCAACAAGAAATAAACATTCACATTTCTCAGATATTATTTATGGTTCTAAAAGGGACTTCTGCACCAACATGGAACGCATACCTTTTGTGTCAGATACTTCATTTCTTGCTCTATACATTGCATTTAAAGATTTGCTTTCACATGCACATTTCATTAAGCCATAACCTAGTCTATTTGCTGTCCTGTCACACGAACAGCACTGAACTGTACATACACAATTACAGCCACTCATAAAACTCACAGTTCTAAGTGAAATGTTATGAATGGTTTGTTGTAGATCTGAAGCACTGCAGGTATGTGCATAATCCTAACTTTAAGGACATATTAGCATAGAATAAAATCAATGGAATTGTTCCCCTATGTAAATAAAAGGCACAAGTGTCTGCAGGGCTGGGACACTGGACAGGAAGTTCTCAATGTCAAACTGCGCACACTGTACTAAGTAACACATGCCAAAACTATCAGCGTGTCACGCTGCGTATTGCTTTTAATAAACACAGCCCACCTCATACACTGAGTGATGTGAACAGCTCTGCAGAAACAGATTTTGCAAACCAAGCCACCGTCATAGCGAAACTAAAGGCGGGCAAGGTCGTGGCACTGAAGGACCCGCTTATGGCTACCCGGGGCCCATTCATTCAGGGCAGGAGGTGTCCCGCCGGCCGCGGAGCTCAGCGCAGAGGGAGATTTCCCACAGAAACCTCTCATGTTCAACAGAGGGAGCAACCAGAGACCAAACCCGACCCTCCGCTACCGGATCGCGGGTAAGACAGGGCCGGGCCGGGGAGAAGAGCCCCGGGTCAGCCGTGGCAGCGGGCCCAGCGGGGGTCCGTGCCCGCGGCCAAGGTCACCTTGCCAGGCCTGGGGCCGCCCCGACCCCCGGTGGCAGCTCTGCCCTACGCTGAGGTAGGAGCTGCAGGACAGCCCACCGCCCCGCCCGGGCCCACAGCGCGACGAGGCCGCCACCGACCTAGGCCGGGCCCGGCGCGGCGGGGGGCAGCGGGCCTCAC
>VYXH01005112.1:36093-59444 GCA_013397275.1 Burhinus bistriatus
GAGCGGCGGAGCAGGTGGGCCTCGCCCGGCCTCCCCGGGGCGGCGGTGGGGGAGGGCCCGAGGCGGTCCTGCCAGAGGAGAGGGAGGGGTGGCCCGGCCTGGCTTTGGGGGCGGCGGCGGGGGGCTCTGCCCGGGGCTCCGCAGGGCCCGGGGGCGGGCGGCGGGGCGTCCTGGCCCGTCCGGCTGCTCTGCTGTCCGGTGACTTCCCGGTTTCTGGGCCTGGTACCCGGGGTGGTGTTTACAGAGGGAATGCTTCCGCTTTGAACGGCGAATGTTACCGCTTGGTGTAGTTGTAAACGGAGCGAGCAAATGCAGCAGCGGTGGGGGCCCAGTCTGCCATTGCTGCTGTTCGGAAACCCCAAATTATCACTCAAGGTTTGGCATTTCCTCTGGAAGCTGGATGTGGTCATAAGGTGTACTAAGATCTAGTGGAATCTGCAAAATACAGGAAAAGCAAGGGCAGTCAGAGCAGGTAATGTTGCAGCCGAGGGTGCTACTGTTCTGCAGGGATGACAGCTTTCCCTTTTTCAGAGGAGAACCTCTAGTTTCTTCAGTCCTGTAAAATAATCTCCGTTTTGCTGGTCAGCTCCTGGCTCAGCCTGGATAGTTGTCTGCTTTTGCAGAGCCTGGCTAAGGCAGTGTGACCCCCGTGGATGTAATCACTTGGACGGAATCACTGAGATACTCTATACTGTTTGGGAATTTGTGATTCAGGTTTTCCAACATAACAATTTAAGAATGTTCAAATGTATATAGATTTAAAAAATAACAACCCAGTACCTGGCTATGTAGTAATATAAAGGCTGGTTAAGCAAGCAAGTGTAATCCGTTACTTCTTATCCTTAACCATAAGAATTTCAGAGATAATACCATATGGTGGTTGTTTGGGGTTTTTTGCTTCAAAGCTGAAGATCATAGTGATCCTGCCACCTATATCATGCAGGATAAAGATCTTTAGTTTGTGGTGAAAGGTTAAGAATGCGTAAGATCAAGGTTCTTTGTTCTTGTTTGAACAAGCGAGATGCTGTACCTGACTTCTGAATGTGGGGGCTGACAGGATAGAGCATCTTATTTCAGTTGTGTATCTTATTTGAAGATACTGAAGTCTGTATGTGTGAGACCTGACTGTAGAATTTGAAGTCAGGATTCCAACAAACTATCCTTACTTCTGCCATGGCAAAAATCTTCACAGGAAAAGAATTCAAGGGAAACAAGTAGGCCTCCTGTAAAATAACAATGGTGATACCAGCTGCTTCTTTTGAGGGGCTATGAAAGCATGCTATAAGATAAATCCAGTCAGGGTTTAAAACCCCCTATATCAGTCTTTTGGAGGAGGTAGAACGCAAATTCTTTAGAAATTTCCTGAGTATTAAAAGCTTATGCTGTCTTCTGATTTTTCACGTTTAGTCATGGAGACCACTGGGCACAGGAGGAATTTGATCAGGACTTCCAACACTATGTACTAGTCTCCGGTGTTGAGTGCACTTCAGGGATGAACCTGCGGCAGCCACTCTGTTATTTGCTTATCTTAGTGTTTGTGTACGCATCCGAAGACTCGCTCAAAGAACATGGCAACTTAAGTGTGGTTTAGCTAAGTCCAGTAGGAGCGTGCAAGACGAATCACTGATCTTGTCTGCGGAAGACAAATGATCTGTGGTGATGTTTTAAAACTTTACTGACTCTTAATGTTATCTCAGTGTTATGCAGATAGTGCAGTTGAAGCATCCAGTTTCAGCTTAGGTCCCAAACCAGCATTTAGAGTACTTCCGAGAACTTTCATTTTAGTGGGTATGAAAACACAATACTAAAATGGAGCATTGAAATGCTGAAATGACCCTTTCATTGAAGGCGACAACGAGTTTCATGACAGCTGAGAGAAGCTGCTATGATACAGGATATTAGGTCAAACACCTTCTTGGTACCATGGGGTTACCCATATCTTTATAGAGCAGAGAGATGGGAACCTTTGTCTCCTCTGCACCACCTCAAGTCTGAATTGCTCCCGGTGAGTTTAAGTGAGAATTCAGGATTGTGCCTGCATTTCAGTCAGGTGCTCGGTGAAACAGGGCAGGGCAACACATGAAGCTTGAAAACTGCCTGGGTGGATGCTGTCTCTTGTGCTAAAAATAAACAGAATGCACTGTTCAGGGCAAAGCAGGACTTGGGAGAGTGGATCTGCTGAGATTTCTGGAATTGTGGGTTATGAATGGATGGAATCCAGCTACTCTATAAAAACAAAAATCTTCCTTTCCAGGTTATGTAAACTGTCCTGACCATGTTAGCAAGTATTTCTTCTGCTATGCAACTCTTCAGGAAAAGGTGGACAATTTTAGCAAAATTTATAATTTAATCAACCATAAATCCAAACTGTCTAGTGTAGTGCTGGCTGCACATCATCCATTTAGGATTTGTGAGGCAGCTAAAAAGCCCTGAAGCACAGCCAAGGATGCATGATGCGACACTGACACTCAATACATAAACCTGGCATGCTTTTCAGAGTAACTAATATTTTCAAGGTAGGGGTTGTTTGTCTTGGGCAAGCATATTGCTGCTTGGTAAATAACTTGAGTTACTGCAACTGCTACCAAAACCATACTAAATGATTTGCGACACTGAAAAACTAAAGGTAGCTCTTTTCTAGCTGCTTGAACACCGAGTCCATCTCTCTTCTAAACTGATGGTGTCACTTCTGAAACCCTACCATATCGTGTGAGAGCTCAGGGTAGGTTTTCAGTGTCTGCAGCAAGTTCTTTGCACCTTGTGTCTTCTGAGAAATACTGACTTAAGCTGTTTTGTAGAGTCCGTGTTTTATTGGCCAAGTATGTGAGCTTAACTAAATGTTATCTTAAAAGGCAAGATCCCAAAGTAATCAAGTTTGAGGATATCGTTGGGACAGGGAATACTGCCATTGCAGTGATGCTTAATCTTGTGGTTTATTAGCAAAGGAAAAACATTCTCAAGCTGAAGTTGCTCAAACAGGATTTCCCCATATGGTAAATATATATGCTGATATCTTACTAGTTGACATCTGGGAGTAAAACAAAATGAAAGTGCAGTTCAACTCTTTTGAATTACTATTTTTAGTCCTTATTACTGTATTTGAGTAGAGAAATCACTCTCTTTGGGAAAGAAACGTTACTGCCCTATTAAATTTCTACTTCTACAGTTCTCAGCTATGCTTTCCGTCAGTTGACTTTCATGTGCGAAGGGCAGCTGATTAACTTGGGGGTTGCACTTGATCATGCGGCGCTCCCCATTGCTGCATACTTGTCCAGATTGGCTTTGGGTAGGTGGATACTTCTGAAGACTTGGATGGGGAGTGCGGGTGCCAGTGTTTATTCTCCTGCTTGCCCCTTGGAGGGTTGTTTGATCAAGTCCAAATGGCTCCTTACTCTAAGTAAACTTGCAGAGAGGTGTTTTGTTTGTTAGGTTTTGTCCCATTGAGCTGGTACACATTGTAGTAGTGCCACCTCAAGTTGAAATAAAACTGAGTATGTTTCAGCATCTGCTGAAGAGAGAGCAATTTTACTGAAGCATGAAATTCTGAAAGGTGCCTGCACAGGCAGTGTAAGCTGGAGTTTAGGTCTATGCTAAGCCTTGTTTTTACCCCACTTTAATACAAGGTGATGTTTAAGGATATTTTTTTTCAGACAAAGGGTATGACTGCAGAAGTACAGGGTGCTCAAAAAGATGTTGATTTTCTGTTTTTATTCATATTCTTATTCAGCCATTGTACACTGTAATTTCCCACTTTCCCATTGATTTATGCTGGGAATGCTGAAGAGTTTTAAAAACCTCAACCAAACCTCTGTCTTTCCCTCCCTTAATGTACAAGGTCCAAAGCATGTGTATGCTTCAATTCCTCTTAATCCTTTGCTATTTCCAGGAAGGAGCATGAAAAAAAAAATCTCACTTAAAACTAGGGGACTTAAGATTTGCTTTTCCTTTATGGATGAAACCTGTGTGGTGTGAAGGAGGAGTTAATACATCTGAACAGCATAAGCCTTTCCCAGGCTTCCTACTCCCTCTAGGTGGGCTCTAGCCCACATTTTGTTTGCTGATAGGTTGTGTTAATTAGAAAGCTTCTCTAACTTGCACATAAAGATCAAGAATTCAGGCCAGTGCAATGAAAGTGTGTCCCCACTTTAAGCTGGAGTATAAACTGATTTTTTTCTTCATCTTTTGTGTAATGCCTTCTTAAGTACTTAATAGTCCACGAATGCGGTGTTCATGTTGACATTAAGGTGAGAATTGACCAAATACTACGAGTGGATGCCGAAGAACTGTAACTGAAACTTGTAGTGCATTTGGAGAACATCAAGCTATTGTGGCTTACTTGAGCTGAATAATACGGGGTTCTTGTCACTGGGATCTGATCGAGTGGCCAAAAAAGTCTTACGTCCTAAAGCAGGATGAGGTGGGATGCTTCCAAATGGGTTGTCTTGGGAAGTACAAGCTCTTGCATGTGTGATAGATGAGACATTTGCTTTTGAAATTTCCTTCGTGGGGCACAAGGGTAAATGCTAGCTGAGCCAGTTTTAAAGACATTTCCCTGTTAGTTGAGCTGAGAGGATTTATTATGGGAAGAAAATGCAGCATACTTGAAGAAGCTGCTTTGCTTGTTTCCTAATTAAAATGTTGTAATTTTCCAGAATAGGTGCTGTCTGAGTAATGCCAAATGCAGTGGCAATCCTGTCCTTTTTTGGGGTTTTTAGATATGAAGTTTTGAGGGAGGAATCGAAATCTGGATTTATCTCTTACTTGTACCCAAAATAGGCTTCTATTTAGAATTACTTTAGTTGCATTAGGTAATGTCTTGTGCTGTGTTTCCTAGAGTGGCATCAGCCAGTAAGATTAATTTTCCTGTATTATCTGGTGCTGTTCTTCTGCCCTACCTTCCTCTTCTAGCCTTCAGGAGGAAACTGTGCAGCATGCTTTGAGCTCGTGCTCTTTGTGCTGCCGCTTCCAAGTTGGGCCAAAGAACTGCAGAATGTATTTGCAGGCACTTGACTTACCTGGCTGTCCTTCTCATAAATTACCTACTTTATTCCTACTATATGCAAATTAAACCTTACTAGTTTATATTTCATCAGCTTAGCCTGTGTTATTTTTCAGTGCAGGGTTGGCTTAGGAGTCCTGACTCTCAATTTAAATCCGTGGGACCTTACTCAAAGTGTTTGCAGCCGTGCTGCAGAGCATGTCCTTGCTGGTGCCGTTTCCTTGAGTACAAAGAAGGTGTCCTCCATCTCTTTTTGTTACAGAAAGTGGAGCCGTGTTCTTTCCTGGTGCATTGACTTGGAATTTTAATCACGTCCTTGTTGCAAAGTGGGAGGGTTACCAGGCTGGGTGAAAGCAGAACCCAGGATCTAACAATTTTAGCAGCATCAGCTAGACAAGACTGAAAACAGCACTTAAGTAAGAGGATTTTGTGCGGAAGCAAAAGGAGTTGAGACTGCATTGAAGACATAAGCTTAGCGGTTGCCTTAAGCCACCAATCAAAGCCACTGTAAATAAAATATTCTTTATTCTCTGAGGGGAATTTTGTTTGCATTTCTTCAGGTGCTACTTTCTATCTTTTCCATTATACAAACTGCTGAGTTTGAAAGTGATGTCCTGTTACCTGCCTTCCCTAGTTATTTTTGCTTTGGTAAATATCAGGATTTAAAAAAAGCTTGCTGCTAGCAAAGGTGATTGGTGACTGGCTGATAGCCTGTGCTTGCAATTTGAGACGGGCTCAAGAAACAAGAGATGGGTCTTTTGGTGAGTTAATTCAAAGGAGGAGAGAGCCATGAAATGGAGGAATGAGATAAAATATCAGCTGCATTATGCTGACTGCAGCAGTTAATAGCTGTATTTATCCACTGAGTCCTGTCACTGTGCAAATTTAGGGGTCGTCATGGACAGTTTTGGATGTGACACTAAGAACAGGCGTGATCTTGGCTTAGTATTGACAGTGCCTCACTGAATGGTCAAATACAGCTTTCACATAGGCATTAGGGCAGGCAGAGCGATTTCAGAACTTGCTAAGGTGAAAACTGGCCAAATGGAGTATTAACTTAATATTAAACTGAAGGAGAAATCTGACATGGATTGAAAGTGGCACATGTGTGTTATGTGAAGCACTGCTCCTGCATAAACTGTCTCTGCTACTTAAATTTATTAAAAGTTTTGCAGAACTTTTGTGTATTGTTAGGTTGTGCATTGTCTGTCTGCAGTTCTGAGTTGAGGGTAGGTCAACCGTGTTCAGAAACAGCAAGGAAAGCATAAAAAGACTGAAAGACTAGGCAAGTCTGTGAATTACAGCAAGGTAAGGAACTCCAGGGAACATGAATATCTTGTTAGGTGGAGATGTGATATTCTTATGGCCTATATATGTGCAAAACCATTAGCTTCCAAGTTTAAAACTTGAAATCCTGAGCACTGAATCCCTTGGATGAAACTGAACTGTCTTGCAAGCTTTGCAGTGTAGTCGGCAAGGTACGTCTTGCTAGACACAAGTGAAAGGCATATTAACCTACTTTTTTGACCTTTTAGGCAATCAGAGAGCGTTCAGGGATGAAGGCTAATTAGATAACCTCTCTGTCTCTCCTCTCTGCCTTGCCAGGCATCCGATTACTTGCCAGAGTTATCTCATGAATTTACAACCCTGGCTACTAGACTTCAGGACGCTGGAAAGTGCTGAGTTTGTATATTAAACCGGGCAGCTGTGAGCGTGGTGGCAGCTTACCTGGGGTGACAGGGCCTCTGCAGGCAGGGTGGTGTAAAGCATCGTGCAGAATCGGTGAAGTGGAACGTTTGTGTTAGTTATGCTTTCAGTAAGCGTCTCTGTTTGTTGTCACCTTGGTGATAGAGTATATGCCTCCCTGCTGCTATAATAATGTGCAGTTATCCCTGCACACAATAACGTGTCTCAAATGTTTTTGATGTAAGTAACTTCTCCTATGAAAAAAATGTAGGGTGCAGTTGTCTGGAAGGAGAACCTGGATCTGTCAGGCCAGGACCAACTTGCCAAACTTGGCTGTTTCTGCAAGAGAAAATTTCTCCGTTTGAATTGAGCAGTTCCTCTTCTGATACTTTCATGACCAGGCTGATTCGAACATGAAACAAGCAGCACGTGGAATAAAAGAGTGTTTTGAAAAGATCATCCAGCATTAACAGGATTAAAAGAAAGCATCGCAAACAGTGCGTTTGTGGATGTTCAGGATGACAAATGGCAGAGTTGAATCTCAAGACCCGTTTCATTTGTAGTAATTATGGTTTCAATTTAAAAAGAAAAAAAATTGACCCCTGTGAAAATTAAGCAGTCCTTCTCTAGAGACTGATTTGGGCACTTCCTCGGTAATATTTGAATGGAAGGCAGGAAGACAATGTGACTGTGAAAAACAGGCCATCAGACTTATGAACCAACACAGACCTACTGTATTAGCTCATTTCAAAGACTGAGCTAACCCAGGTAGCAGTAGGTTTACAGAAAGAGCGAAGTGCTGAAGTGGGAGGATGAGAGAGTATTAATTGATAACTTAGGATACATCTGCAGGGTTGAAGCTAAGAGCTGTACGAAAGGATCTTCCAGAGGTAACGGGAGTTTTTGCGAAAGGGCTGTCGAGGTCAGGAAGAAGGTCCTGTGAACGATTTCCTGTTGTGCGGGCTGTGAAAGATTTACTAACCGCTCGGCAGTGATCCTTTGTTTGGTGTGAGTAAGCCGACTGGGGAAGGAGGGTGGTTAGGAGGTAGCTTCACAGTTTTCAGAAAACAAGATTCACTTGCCTGCACAACACCTTAGTATATGCCAACGTATTTGTGAACCTACAGAAAATGCCTGAGGTATGGTGTCGAACTGAGTCATGAGGAAATATTGAGAGGCATCTGAAGTTACTTGAGGCATTAAGTAATACCGAATGGTTGAACTGTCAGTAAAACTGGCTGTGTCTGGATGTCTGTCTTTTAGGGTACGTGCATACTTGTGCTCAAGCCAGTATCTATTCTGATAGTGAAAACTGTTAGGCAGACGTGACAACCTTCCTTACAAAGTGTTTGCAAAATCGGGACAAGTTCTCGTGTAACAGGTGTTTTTCATTTTGTTTAGCTACCATTTCCTGTCTGTACATGTATCTAACAAAGAAAAAGTTATTTTGTGTTAAATCCAGACTTAAAATAGGAAAAAAAACCCCTGTCGTGCAGTAACATTAGCCTAACTAAATCTCTTAATGTTCATTGGAATAGGTGATCAGCTCTACGGTCAATTTCAGTGACTTTAATCCCTTTTGTTAAAAGTTAGCAATGCTGTTTTGCCATCTGTGCAACTTTTCTATGTAGCTATTTTACTGCCATCCCCATTTTACTCTTTCATGTGGGACTAATAGATTGCATATTCACTCGATACCATGATTTATTGGGAAATGACTTCTTGCAAACTTTCTGCTTCGCAGGAATTCTTGGCACCAGATGAAAGCTAGTAAATTACATTGTCATGTTCAATGACAAGTTTAATAAATAAAGCATTGTTTCTGTTACCCAGAAGACAAACACTGGTGCAGAAATCATTAGTGATCGTGGCAAAAGGTCAAGATGAATAGCCTGTTCCCAGAAAGCCTTGTTGCTGGCCCATCCTGCTCTTCTGTTTGCATGTGGTGGCTCTGTTCACTGGACAGGTGACAGAGGCTTGCGTTGGACTTGATATAAACTAAAACGATAGATGTTTGAAAGTAGATGCAAGTATCTACCATCTTGAAATACATCCTTGCTGGGAAAGAGGTGCCAAGTAAGTGTTAGGGTTTTTTTCACTGGGTACTGTATCCCTTTGTAGATGTGCTACCAGGAATTGAAATGCATCTAGTCAAAAAACAGCTGTAAGAAGTGCAAACTAGCTGCAGAACATAGTCCAGGAGATGCTGAATTCTTACTTCAAATAGTGAATCACAGTCAAATGGCCTCCACCATGCTATCGGGGGTTGTTATTTGTTTCTCAGAAGATGTAAAACAGCTTGACAAATAAGTGTTCCATAAGACTGAGCTTCTTAAAGTAATGCAAGCAGCTCTTGGTTTATTTAGAAACTAATGGATGTAAATGCCTTCAGCGTATTATAATTCACTTGATAATTGTTTCTAGGGTTGAGCTAGGATGTTGGATAGTGTCCCACGAACAGTGAATAATGCTTACCTGATTTGGGGGTAAGAATGATGAAGCAAAGTCAAACACAAAGTGTGACTGAAAGGATGCTTGAAAGCATCTGCCTAAAGGTAAAGCAACAAACAAGGATTTGGCAAAACACTGGTGGAAAGCTTTGAGGTGCTCAGGGAGCTTGAATGGAGGAGGAGATCTCTTTGGTAGTTGCTCCTAGAAGACCATTGCCACTCCTTTAGTCTGTCTAGGACTTGCCATAGTTGTGCTGTCAGCCTGAAATGGTGAGAAGTATCCAATGTCATCAGCGTGCTGGTGGCAATGAAACTTAAGCTGCCTCATTTGCTCTCCTTCCCGTAGATTATTTTAGTTCCCCTGTGTGAGTCTTTGGAGCAGATATAGAACTTACTCTTTCCCATAGAAACTCTTTAAAGAAGAGATCCCTCGTGAGCGCTTACCTTTCTGAAGTTAGTGTGTATTAAATTTCTGGACCAATGCAGAACAAAAGCTGGTCAGTGCTTCTGAGGTTGAGAGCGGCAGTCTCATTTTTTGGCAAGCATGCAGGTGTGTTTGTCAGTGCGTGCAACACCTAGACCTGAGGTTAGAAAACAAGCCATGAAACTGTTTTCAGTCATTAATTAGGGCTAGTACTGCTTTTCCGTAGTGTGCTCAATTGTTTTAAAAGCTAGAGCAGAGTAGAATAAAGGAAATAATGTTCTGCAGGAGAATATCTCTGAGAAGGATTCACTGACTCAAAAGCTGTGATGTGATTTGTGCAATTGCTCTGTAAGTAAATATCGGTTACGGGGGAGCTATGGGAAGTCGAATACAGCACCTTCTGCTAAAATCATTGGATCCATCACCTCTTGCTTTTGTTTTAATCTTTAGTCCTTCTCACTTCTAATTCATGGAATCGTCACTGTCAGCAATTGGTCTGTGTGTTTGGTCTTGACCACAGCAAATTGAGCTAAACATGTAACTAAACATACAACATGGTCCTAAGTGTCTGAGATAATAAAAGCCACTGGTCACATCCTAACCAGAGAAGAC
Source organism: Burhinus bistriatus (assembly GCA_013397275.1). Taxonomy (NCBI): domain Eukaryota; kingdom Metazoa; phylum Chordata; class Aves; order Charadriiformes; family Burhinidae; genus Burhinus; species Burhinus bistriatus. Next base: position 46,265 of record VYXH01005112.1, read on the forward strand.
AAAGCTAGAAGTAGTTCAAGAGAAGGAGAATGTAGTCTGCATCACATCGTGTCCTTTTAATAATCTTTGTCCTGTTCTTTTATAACTATCCACAGCGTAATGTGTCTTCAGGCTTTATTATGTTTGATTGTTTCCTAAATATGGTGTCGCTGTTTCTCCCACTAGTACACCTTGCTGTCAGGAAGCTGTGATTTATAAGTCCATTACAAATGGTTTTAGATAGGATCTGCCAGAAGAGGGTTACTAGTCAAGGGGAAAATTATGTAGAAAACCAGATTGCAAGGACTGTGTGCAGCTGATGGAAACGTCATGAGTGCAGAACTTGTCTGGGATTCATAGATCGTACAGAGTTATTCCCCTTCCCATCTAATGTCCTAAAAAGTGAATGCCGACAGCCGAGAGGGGAATCCTGCGACTTAACATAATACTGTACTTTTTATTACATAGGGGTTACAATAATTCAACCCTTTGCTACAGCTTCTAGCAGTAATACTATCGTATTGTCTAGTTTGAAAAGGGAGTCTTCTGCCTTTTGAGCTCTGGAAGTCGGCAAGGATTAAAATGACAAGCAGGAGGGGAAGCTGTGTATCTGTTTCAATTAAAAAAAAAGTGTTTAGTACCACAAAGCTGAAACATTAGTCAGACATTCCTGTTGGGAGAACTGACAGGAAATAATATGATTTACAGTCTGGGGTATGTCTGCAACATAAAAGGAAGGAAAAAAAAAAAGTCATTTGCTGGTTGTGTACTTCTGGCCCTGGATTAATTTGAAAAGATATTTTGCTTGTGAACTGACCAGCAACCAAAGTGATCTGATGTGCGGTTGCCTCAAATTGCGTAAGTTGAGCAAACGTTCTATTTTTGGTGTCCCTTCAGGTTTTTATCTTATATTCTGTTCTCTAAAAATTGAGATGCCAGTGTGTACTTTTAAGTTTGGATGACTTTTCAGATGCCAATTTTGATCCAAACTTGTGCATGAAGCAGCTCAAAGACCATTGTTATCTCTGTTATAACCCAGCTGTGGATTCCTAACAACCATGGCATTTCAGGGCTAAACGTGGGCAGCATGGGCCAAACAACGAATGCTCTTACTACAAGCGTGTGGCTTTTTTACCTTAATCATAACAACTGAAGTAATTTTTAGGTCATCCAGTTCTTCGAAGCTGGCATCGCAGATGGGAAAGGGGGTAGGTAGTGCAATCATGCCTTGAGTAGAAGTGTATTTGCGGGAAAGATTTGGTAGCCCAAGTGGCTTATTTCCCAGAAGGGGCTAAAACAGGGAGAAGCTACAACTGCAGTAGCACTGAATTACCTCAGCTGGTTTCTTTCGGTTCAGGAGTTAACTCAGAGTAGTGTTAATATAGAAATACAATACAGAAGTGAAACCAGCCTGATTTTCTTTTTGAAGAAACTGGCGAACTCTGTTTATGCTCAGCAATAACATAGTCCAATGAGCAGGAGCTATCAGAACAAAGCTGTGAAGACGAGGGAATTAAATCTGCAGATCTTTGTGATAAATAGAAGCAAATTCCTGCTGACTGTAAGGCTGGGAGCTTCAAATGAAATCTCTTACCTCCTTTCAAGTGGAATGGCTTTGCCTTTGAAATGGATAGAGCTGCGGGTTCCTGTAAACCTCTTAAAACACAGAGTATAGGTTCAGTCTCAGGTAACTAGCAGGAGAGAGTTGTCAAAACTTGTGAATGAGTTCTGTGAAATTCTGTAAGTGTACATAGTGAAATGCATTTGTAAAGATATTTAAAAAGAAGTGCAAATTACTTGTTAGGTAGTAACTCATCAGATCAGTAGTGTCTGAAAAAAACACAAGCATGGCTTTTGTGAAGTGTTACTGGTTCTGCTAGTGACACTGATGTTTGAGAGGCTTTAGGTATATATCTTGGCTTATAATAACATCGTTTATCAGGTAACGATTCTGTGCAAAACATAATGCAAACGTGGTATGGTTTAGTACCTTGGTCTGGCAGAAGCACATTTGGGTGCCATGAACAGCTGCATGAGAAGTAATTTACTTGCAGATTTGCGTAATTGTGGGTCAGCTCTTGTTGCTTGGTGTTATCAGCATCCAGTATCCTGGCAGGGGACCATTAACGAATGCCAGCTATTCCTGAGCCCTGTCCCCTCTCATCCTAAGGAGCTGTGTGCTTTTGGGGACACAATGAGTGGGGGTCAAAAGGAAGTTCAGTGTTTTGCCTGTTTTAATTTTTGCAATTTGCATGCCTGTAGTAACTTCCTGGGTTTTACTCAGCCTTTGAGCAGTATTGCTTACAGTATGAATGGAATTAAAGTATACAACTGTGCCTCTGTGCAACTGCACGTTTACACAACTGATTTTTTTTTTCAGTGGTATTTGTTTTTATTTGAGCCTCAACACATAGTGCCTAGATGACCAGAGACCTGTGGCAGTTCTGAGAGCGTTTCTCTTTTGGAAATAAGCTAAGTACAACAGGGAGATTGAAGAGAAGAGCAGATGCAGGCAAAGGAAGCTAACCAAACATAACTACTCCTATAGACATCTTCATAACACTTTTCTTCGTGGTAGTACCATGGGAACGCTATAGCAGATGCTTAAGTGGAGATTCTAGATAGCCAAACATCTTTAGAGGAAACTCGTTAAGGAGCTTTCATCTAAGCTAATATTTTCAGTCTTCAAGATTTCCTATGATCTCTAAATCCTTCAGTGACTTGAGCTGTAATAAAACTTCATTTAGAATTTCTGTCTGAACTCCCTACTCCTCCACATGAGCTCTGTGCTGGATGAAACAGAGGAATGGTGGAAAACAGCCTTGTATCAAGTAAACACTAAGCTCATTAAGTCCTGCAACCTCAAAGAGCTTGGCTTTGAGAGCAGCCCAGACTGGGAGACAGTCTGTCTAATCACCCTCTCAGTGAGCAAGGGTTTATAAGCCTCTCCATGTCTGAAGGCAAGAATTCTGTAAAACTGTTTTGTCTGGAGGTGTGTTAAGAAACCATGTCTTCAGTATGCAATTTTACAAGAGAATTAAGGAAATGGAAGTCCAGAACAGGTGAAGTTAAGAGTGGTTTTGGCACCTTGGATGTGACTCCTGTCTCTTTGTATGTGAAGTACCTGCAGCTACTCTAGATACTCCAGCAGGGGCAGAGGTGTGACACCAGAAGATGTGTTTGACCACAGATCTGGTTTTTAAAACCTCACTTCACCTACAGCGAGAGAACCAGAAACAAAAGACACTGGTAGAATTACCTGTTCAGTTCTGAAATAGGACATTCCAGATGTATCCAATACCACAAGGTACCACTTTGCTCTGCAATCTTTGTGCTTTGTATTGCCTTTTTGACTGTGCCAGCACGGATTTATTCTGGATTAAAGTGACCATATAACCACAGATTTAGGGACAGAAATACAGCAGAACCTGTCTTTATTTCAGTGCTTTAAGAGATCTTCTGGCAAGCCATTTAATTATTTAAATGCTCTGCAAGAAAACTAAAGAGTCCTGCTGCTCAGCCTTGCTTTTACCTCCTTGATACCAGAATAGTATACTGTTAGGATGTGCTTGAATATCCTTGTTTTTCCACTGCACGCAGCCATGTATGCCAGCTGTGTCTGAACCCCTTTAAGAATCCGTGTCTTAGACAGTCTTGATCATGTCTTTTTACAGCTGTTATTGAATATATTGTTATAAAAATGGTCAGTCCAAGTTCTTTTGGTTAATCCATAAAACACTGCAAATGTAGATACTCCTTCATTCAGAGTAGTTTATTTCAAAATTATTGCACTCTAAACCACTTATTCTGGGGTCACAGCTTTAGTGGTGCTTTTTAACGTCATCTTTCCCTAGGCTTTTTTGTCTATTAAACAATTCCAGCTGGCAGAGGAGGACGGAGCACTTCCGTAAGTGTTCCCACGATCCCAAAGTAAGGAGCATGACCTTGTGACCACGTGCCAGCTTTCCTTCCTTGACGTAAGAGATAGCGGGAGGTAAAGACAATACTTCGTACGAAAGATCCCCTGCCTGAGCTTGGCTGCTGGAGCTGGGCAGGTGTAGGCCATCTGAATAGTATCTTTCTCTGGGGCCTGAAAGGTTAGTAGCAAAAAGTGAGTAGTTTTCGCTTCCCCTCAACATCTAATGAAGATCAGTAAAGTTTTGAAAGTCTTGGCCATCACTTTTGTGCATGAATGTGGTGATAGTTCAGTGATCGATTTGGGGTTGCTTTCCAAGATAAACACTCCAGACTCATTTCAGCCAAGGATTTGCTTGTCTTGTTATCCAAGTGTTTAAAAGAGTATGGGGGGGGGTTTATGTACATTACTTGAATGAGTCCCCTTTCAATGGCAGCGAGTGACTGTAATAAACCTCTGTTGGTGGTGTCAGTGCATCCTGCTTTCCAGGTTGAAGACTCAGATCTTCAGGAGACTATTGCAGATATACGGGAGTTGGTGCCTAACTGCCTGTAGAGCTGGAATATTTTGCAAAGATTATGTCCTGTAACCTGGACTGGATAAGAAATAAATATATAATCTCCCCAGACCAGGCTCTCTGAGTTGCTGGCTGTAAAATATTTATCTTTTGATAGTGAATGGATAGTACCTTTTAAGAACAGCTTTCGTAATGGATATCAGCTGAACTGAGAGCTCCCTCCTTTCCTCATAGATTAACTGCAGGAGACTTTGCTTCCTGTTTCTCCTTGACCTGGGGGTTGCTACTTGAATAACGTGATCACGTAACTGCTTGAGTTTTGAAGCCTTTCTTAAATAAAACTCTTGGAGCTTGGCAGAACACAGGAGGGAGAAATTAAAGCTAAGCTTGTTGTATATGGGTGGCTAGAAATCACAAAGGAAAAAGGGAGGGGAAAAAGCACTGAAAACAAACTGGCAAAGCTTCAAGCTGCCTGGTCACCTGCTCATCAAAGTAACTTGTGCAGGTTTTGGGTACTCTTAGGCTTGCAGGGAAGTGTTTATATCTGTTGATGAGAATGAGAGCTAAAAGTTATGTCAAGATGGTTCAGCTCACCAGGCATTTGTGGTAATGTCTGTTGCACGTTTTCTGACTCTGAATTGAAGTTTAAGGGGTTTTTTTTGTGTCAGAATTGGATGGGAGACCAGCTGCAATACGCCCTTTGGAGTATGTTGCTGTGATTTCTCGAAAAACTAAAGTCCCTGATTTCTCACGTATAGGCAGATTTTGGTGTGTGTTTTGTAGCAAGAAGGAAATAATGGATCATACTTTGTGTGCATGTTTCATTCTGTTTTTTTGGTAAAGCTGAAGAAGGGAGAGAGCTCTCTGTATTGGAACAGAATTTGTCTTGGATGCTGGTTATCTCAAGCTGAACAGCACAATACAAATGAGGAAGTGTTAAAACTGCTTTGGGAAAAGGAACTTTCAGTTCCCTAACCCAGGTTATTATTGAGATAGCATGGAAAAACAATGCATTAAACATTTGCAGAAGCATTGGAAACAGGTTTTGGCAAGGTAAGGACTGGACTCCTTTCCATCAACAGCACAGTGTTAAATTGGTGGCATGGCACCTATTTAAACTGTGCTCTTAAATACAATCTAGAACATTTTTTGCAATACCAAGTCAATGATCTTGATCAAATGGTACTGAATTTTATTGATATCTATTTGTATTAGTACAAAACGTGCTGCTGCTTAGAACTAGAAACTTTCTCGTATCAGAAGAGTCAGCAAGCACTGCAGTTCTTGTGTGTGAATGTGGTGTATTACTTGTGTATATATAGTGACGGAAGGATGTTCTTGTTTCTGCAGAGTGACCAGCAGCTGGATTGTGCCTTGGATTTGATGAGGCGTCTGCCTCCACAGCAGATAGAGAAGAATCTCAGTGACCTCATTGACTTGGTGAGTATTGGGTGCTCTAACCAAGTAATGGCTGAGTCCTGTGTGTGAAAAAGGTCTGGTATGTAAGAACATTATCTGAAGCATCTTGGAAACGTGGTGATTTGTTTCTCTCCTTGTCTTTTGGCAAGGTTGAAGAATACAGTAATTGCCCCAACAATGTCAGGAATCTACATCTTTATTTTGGGCAAGCCAACAGGTACTACTGTGTATGCACGGACATGCTTTCAGATGAAGGGTCATTAGCAGCTTTCTTGATGAAGTCATCACCAGTTTGGAGGCTGCTCTTTAGGAAAAGTAATTTGGAACAGTTTGTAGAAGGTTGATGCATGCTCTTGTGTGTGTGTTGTCTCCTGGTAAACCACCTGCCTCTTGATACAGGACTTGTGCAGTGGATGTGCTTTGGCACATGCTTCAAAGACATTACTGAGACAGAATATGTCAGAACACTGGGGTTCTGGACAATACCTGAATCTATTTATAATTTATGCCATATCGAGTATTCTGCAGTCCGGTAGGTATCCAAAAAAAACCCTGGCCAACCATCTTGTGGCTGATACCTGTTTTCTGCTTGCCCCTGAAACATCTGTTTTCCTTCTATAAACTGCTAGTGAAGAAAACTAACTTAAAAAGGACACGTATGCTCATTACCAGTCACATAGGATTTAATTGCGTATCCTGTGACGTGCAGTTGGGCTGTAATAGGCTAGCTAGTATCAGCTGTCCCTGAAAACAGTGTGTGGCACAGTTGCCTCTGGAGTAACTTAAGTATTACTGAAATACGGATTTAATCTGTATAGAACCTACTATATAGGCAGCTGGGAAAGCTTGTTTCTATTGTCCAGTCTAAATATATGGCTTATTGCTGACCTAAGCTTCTAAATTTTTGCAGACAGAGGACAAAGAAGCTTAGACCTTTCAATTAAGCCTTTCCTCTTACCTGTAGTGAGAAGTATGTCCCTTTTCCTGTGGCAGGTCTGAATTTTATGCATGATGCTGACAAACCTTGTCCGAGAGAACCTAAAAATCTGATGGCTCTGCATGTAGCAGCCATTTGAACTCGTAGCTCTTAATTAAATTGTTTAAATTGTGTCTGAGCTGTTTGACATCTTTGCATGCAGTAGAACATCTACTTACCAGGTAAAAGTTTAGTTGAGGAGGTGTGTTCCTAAGTGGTATTGAAGCTGGTGTTAGCGAACGTGGGAGGAGTACCATGGCCAAAAAGCTGTGGCTGACTTAAATTTATCAAACTCTATTTAAATACTGCGTTTAGTTACATAAGCCAAGGTACAGGTAAGAAAGCTTTGTGCGTCAGGAAAGAAATTATTCCCTGCAGGAATGGATTATTTCTTTTTCTTGAAACCATTTAGTAATTGGCTACATCTGTGCCACCAAACTCTTGGCAACCTAAAGCATCGTTTTTGTGGCTGTTGCTGGAGGTAGGATGCAGAATAACTACATCATTGATACGATCTGGTGTGACATGGTTGGTTTTCTGATGAAATTTGGAGGACTGAAAGGATATCAGGGTTTGAGCTGCTCCAAGGATGGCTCAAAACAATGAGTTGTTTGGGGAGCCATGGTAAGCTTGACTGTATAATTGGTATGAGGTTTTTAATGACTCAGAAAATTGCTGGTTACCTCTAAATGTTGGAATTACTTTTGGATGGTGCTCATTAGTGCTCTACATGCTTTCCATCAGCAACACGCTCACTGGGCTTCTTTTCATATTGCAAGTGTAACATGAAACAGACCAGTTTGAATGACGCTTGTTAGGAGGGTCTGTGTGATTCCCACAGTAGTCATTGCAGCCCCTTCTTTGTGGTAGAGATGAAATAATTTGTTAAATCCAGTATGATTTCTTTATTGTTGAGACATCTGTAGACCTCCTCTGCAGCCTGCTCTCAGCCTGACATCTGCAAGACTGGAGTCTACACTTTAGTTAGACAAGAGCAGTGTATACACTGCCACCTGTAATTGTTCCAAAAACATCATAAGCCAGGCTCCAGCAAATAGTTTTTTGACCTTTTTTGGCAAGTTTCATCCAAACCTTTATAGCTGACGTTTTTCTTCGGTTTCCTCTACTGTTACCAGACAATAACCTCCTTGAAGGAAAAGGTCAGACTCCAAATGCATGACGAGCATGAGCAGGTTCATTAAATTTGCGACAGAATTATAAAAGATGGCACCCTAACTTCTGCTTCCTTTGTGCTTGGTTTCCTTGCTTCATTACATCTGCCATGCCGGAGTAAACTTGAAGCAGAGGCCCAAGTCATCTTTTTGGTTTTTTTCCATTGTGAAGCTTACATTATTACTTGAAGTCTGCTCACAGCTCAGCTTTCTGTAGTCTTTCTATAGGAACTGATCTCCAGACTGATGAGTGTACCTACTGTTTTGATGCTTGCTTAAGATCCACTGAAAGGAGATGAAGCTGACTTAGAAATGTCTTTGCAAAAAGGTTTCCAAAGCTAGTATAGTGAGAAATGGACATCTACTTCCTAGGCTTGTATTCCTGCTGGGAAGGATAACTGCACTAAGTTGCATCCCTCTTACTCTGTCAAAGCAATGCTCAGCTGCTGCTTCTTAATAAAAGAGCATCTTGGTGCCAATATGAGTATATGGAATATGTTGAAGACTGTACATTACTGCCCCCAAGTGTTGAGCTGACAAGGGAGAGGGTCCAAACTTGAACATGAAGTAAAAGGGTGGGTGAAAGAAGAGAATTTTTGGGTCACTGGCCCTCATCAGACCAGACACTTTTCATTCATTAGCAAAACAGTTTGTGGTTTGCCCTTTTACCACATCTGTTGTTGCATTTTTTCAGACTGCCGAGTCTTCAATTAGAGTTCATTAGAGACCTTGTCAATCACAGGACTCCAGAAGTCCTGCCTGAAAGAAGCTGTGTGTGGTGCTGGTAATGTGCCTTGGCATGGAATGCTCTGGTTGGAATTCAATTAGTCATTATTTGTAAATAGACTACTCAGAGGCTGTCAAAATCTACGAGAGGACTTCTAAATCTCTACAGAAAGAGTTTGATGTAGGCCTACACCTTTTTAAGGACAATTAATTTAAGTTAGAGTAATTTTTCACGTAGCTTCTCTGGAAACTGGCATAACTGAAGCCTTGGAGCATCTACGTGTCAGCCAAGCCTGAACTGTAATGCGCTTCCCGTAAGACAAGCACTGAAGGCGATTGCACTGCTCTTAAATGGATATATCATGAGGATATGCCAAGTGATAGCACTTGTAACATGAAAACAGATTTTAATTGTGTAGCGTAAATACTGTCTCACCTCCTTATTGCCTCACACTGTCCAGAAGCTGCTGCTGTTGACATATGGGGCTTCTCATCAAAGTCAATTGTGAATCACATCTGTTTTCATCACTTGCTGAACGGAGAATATTAAGGATATGTTCTGGATGGAAATGTTTCTTGTAGCAGTTAAGAGTGAGGTCTTGTTTTGGCTCATGGAGATCAGAGTGGCATGAAGCAAGGAAGCTGGTAGGACTCGCTTCCGAGTGGCTAAATGGTTTGTGCTGAAAGATCAGAACAACCTGACAATTGTCCTCCTGCTTCCTTTTTTTTTAAGATAACTTGTACAGTAAGTCAGTCCCCATGTACTTCTAGCTGTGTTCTTTCCAAGAGAAACCCCGAAGAAGGCATCAGCTTTCAGGTAGTGTCGTTGTGGAGGATCACTTCCTAGAACACCTTTGCAGCACACATGAGTAGGTGAGTGAGAGCTGGAGTCACAGCTTCTGGAATCCTTTTGGGTGGTTTTTTGCAAGGCAGCTTCACTGACATGTCTTAGAGGGGTGCATCTCTGGATGGGTGAAAGGTGGATTTATTGTGCTCATGGGCCATGTGCAGCAAATAAGGGATCTGTGACAGGACTGTCTTGATAGCCTTGACTTGAGTATGTTAGTTCATGTGCTCTCAGTCTTGGTAAAAGTTAAGCAGGTTCTGTTGCAAGTACAAATTTCCTGCTGAGTGTTTCATTTGGATGTTTGCCTGTGTGTGTATAATATAAATTAGACAAAAAAATCCAGCTGACTCAGAAAAATCAGATGGTTGGCATAAGCTGGGGATGGAGAATCATCCTTACAAAACTGAATCACAAAATGGACAAGCAGACTCGCCAGGAGAGTGGGGTTTGCTCACAACCACGACTTTCTTCCTCCCTCTTCCCAGTAAGACTGATATTCAGATAATACTCAATTTATTCCCAAAAGTAAAAGCTTTCTTGAAGTACAGAATCAAGTTATTGCTGCCATGGAAAGCTGGCGTTCTTTACAGATATAGCAGTCAGTAACTTTACTGGTTATTTTTCAAGGCTCTGTTTGCAATTAACGATCTGGGAGGTGATCATCTATGCTTTCTCATCACAGGAGAATGCTTAAGTATTTTTAGTAGAATGTGTTACTTTTTAGAATATCCCAGAGTGATGAATTTAAAGTATAAACTTGTAATTTTGAAATATTTGAACAATATTCAGGACCTTGCTTCATGTAGCTAGTGTGCTTCCAGGCAAGTCTCAAATCTGCGTGCATGCCTTTGGTAACTGAAGATATATGAAGCTAGAGAATTTATCCCCAGGAAAACTGTGTTGCTTGGTCTGCACAGACCATAAAGAACATGAGAATGTGACTGGAGCTTTTTGTATTTTGAGTCCAAGAGCCTAAGCAGTATGCAGTATTGAGGAGAAAGATAAAATAATTGAACACAGATGGCCAGCTGAACATCTAGTGAGGGTGGAAGATGTTTTAAAAAAAAAAAAAAAAAAGAATCGGACACAGTGAAAAGTTAAAAGGAAAATAATGGAAGCAGAAGTGCATTGACAGCCAGCCTCGTGGTCTCAAAGCTGAGTTTTTGACCTACTGTTCTTCCTGGACTTGTTGACTTGTGTGATAGGCTCTAAGCCGCCAGCAGCCAGTCGGGTTTCTAACACGAGGATTATTGGCTAAAGAAAGGGGCTCTGGCACTCTGGATTAATTTATGGTCATTGAGAGCCAGTTTTCCATTTGATGAGTGGCTGTAAGCAGGAGCTTTTCCAGCTAGAAAAGATTACCTCTGGATATCTTGGTGGTAATTGGAGATAGCAATTAATATATGTAAATTGTTAATGTGATGTTTGGCTTAGAACTAGCAGCTCCACTTGTATGAGATTGTAAAAGTGAATTTCACTTCTGGCTTCATATTCACTTATTCTTTTTCTTCTTAAGCCTAAACTGTGCCTATTTTTCTTCCAGGCTCCTGCCACTGCACTGCTGGTGTTAGAGATCCTTAAAATGTCTGTTTAAATATCTTTCTAAAGGAGTGCGTGGGGGAGATCACTTGATGAGCTTGAATCCTAATTAGAAACCTATCTAACCTCTTTTAAAGATGGGGAGGAAAGCTAGGGTACAGAAACATCGCTGAAGAGAGTATGCCTCTGCATATCTCTTAATTGTTGCTGGGGATCTCCAACGCCAGCTGGACTCTTGACACAAACAGTCAAGACTTCCCAAGATATTGATAAGCTGTGATGGCTCATGGGACTTGTGACTGGTAATGAGATACAGAAGCCTTCACCTGCAGGTCACTAGTCAAAGTCTAGGGCAGTCTGGTTGTGCCTGCCAGATGGCCAGCTTTTGTTTCTCAGTAAGCTACAGAATGCTGAATCTAGCAAAAGCCCTATTTTATCCAGCAAATCGCAGGAAGAATGCCAAGGATCCCGTTTTATGAACGGTAGTCACCTTTCAGAGTTTTTAAAATGTAGCTCCTTGAGCTGAATTGAAAAATTCTGTAATTAATGTAATGTTTCTGTTATGACATCGCTAACTAGATCTTGGATCTACAATCTTGTTAACGTTTGCCTTTTTCCAGAAAAGCTGATTGGTTTTAATTTTGTTTTTGCTAATCCTTGCGGTGCTGGAATTCAGTGCAAATACTTGAATAAAGCTGAGCTGTTTCCAATATCAATTACATCTGGTCTTGAACACAAAAGTCCATTTAAGTGTCATTTAATAAACAAAGCTTGAAGAATGTGTGGCCCTTGGACATCTGATGGATCAAATTAAGGTTTAGCAATGTGTGGATTTGTGGGAGTGACTTTACTAGTGGTTTTAGGCCCAACATGAGTGGAGCCAGGCTTCCTTCTTGAATTTCCACAACATCCGTTAGGCCGTGTCTGTGTTCTGCAGGAACAGGAAATTCTGAGGCTGTGGAATGACTCAGAAAAATTATAATAATATTTTATTAGATGCTGGCCCAGAGGCGAAGAATCTGGGCTGAAGGGGGAGGTCGTGTGCCAAAATGGTGGTTTTGCAAGAGCGCCGGGTAACTTGCACGGGCTCTTCTTTGCATTCGAACGATTTCCCCAAGCGATGTGGGCAGTGGTTTTGTCCACTTCTGTAATGATGTTAAGTTGTCTTAAAAAAGAAGAATCAAGTCTTAACAGTTCACACGCAATTAAAATATTCGCTTTCCTGTTTGGATGTGGCTTTTAATGAAAAACTGTTCTAGTCATGTGTGTATTCAGATACCTGCACGTTATAGGCACAAATTCAGAAGACAGATGGATCTGAATGTCACCTTTGCTAATCTTCTGAAGCTCACTTCATCTTCCTTCTGATTCTTTAAGGAAAAATGTTTCATCTTTAACTTTGCTGCATTTAGCATAGTTTTTCAGTGCATAAGGTTCCTGTGGAGGTCAGTACACACTGACCTCTGAATACACATGGAAAAAGATTATTTCCAAGCACAGAACCTTATGCTAACAGTATTGCTTTTTCAATTGTAAACATGATTCCTTTCAGTCAGGGCTGTAGAAGAAAACAGTGAACTTAGCCATGCAACTTAAGTACACTAGTAAGCCAAAACAGTCACTCTCCTGAATATGTAAAATGCAGAATTTGATGCAATTCAGCCAGCATGATCAAAGCGAGGATGGAGAGTGCACGTAAGACATGAAGAGCTGATGTACTGTTCTTGTTTCCTCTAAACTTTTTGAGATGCTTTTTTGATCATATTTAAAAAAATAATTCAGAAACAATTGTTTAGTTGATAAGTTCCTTTAACCAAAAAGTGAGTCAAGAAGGAATGATTATTAGGTTAGCTACTCCATCAAGTGTACGGTTTCGACTTTGGCACAAGTGATTATTTGTCTTGATAGCAGAGCAGTTGACTTAATTAAAACACTGTCCACATACCTGGCTTGCGCTGATGAATAGTGTTACACAAGACAACAGAATCCTTGTTCAGCGTGCAGGAGAGTATGCTTAACTCACTTTTCATTCAGTTTTTCTTTCCTCTGTACTACACGTTCATTGTATTTCTCCTTGGGGGGGGGGGGG
>VYXH01005112.1:59483-105650 GCA_013397275.1 Burhinus bistriatus
GGGGGGGAAATTCCCACAAACACAGTGCTCTGTTGCATGGTGTGTGCTCCTGAATGATGCTGCTGTTCAGTTCCAGCCTGAACAGCTGGGTCTGGACCCCCAGAGATTCTTCTTTTTTTTTCTGTTCTAATTTACATTGAGGGTGGTCTCGCTCCATGACTCTACATGCCCCACCGTAATAGATGATTGAGTGCTTATTTGTGCAAACATGGATGCATTAGGGTCCAGAACATGCTGTGGACCAAATTAAATTAATGATGGCCTTTAGCTAAAGATAGAAGGTTAAGATTGTATTCTACATTTGCCCTTCCGCTGCTTACAGTGGGAAAAACTTGTGTCAAAATGAAGATGGGAGCCCAGTCTTTGCTTATAAAACAATCCTCATAGCTTCAATGTTTTTATCACAGTGACGCTTATTTATAATGCAGCGATGAATTGAATAAAATCACTTCTTTAGCATTTCAGTATTTGGCCTGGGCACATGGGTTAATTCTTGCATTTCTAAATTTAAGTCAAAGTTCCCTATATAACGACTGTTGGAGACGTGGCACCTAAGTGCATTTTGGCTTTTCAGTTAACATAGAACAAGCTAATAGGAAAAGTTAATAATGCAAATCCACTGTTTCAGACTGAAAACTCAGAGGATTGGTTGGTCTTCTAAGCAGAGCTGTCTTTGGGGTCAGAAGATTTGGATGTTTTCTTGCTAAATATAAATTGAATTCTGCAAGAGTCTGAATGTGCACAAATGTCATTTAAATGCTTTAGGAAGGTTCAATACTTGACATGGGGAAGAATTTAAGGAAAGGTACATGCAGACTGTAAAATAATTGCTCAGTGCTTACACTGCAGCAACTAGCTTAGCCTGGCTGTGCCAAATATCTTATTGTTGCACATTCTAAAATGCAAAGGACCTAAATTCAGAAGGAATCAAATCGTCTCATGAACATGTAGCTGAAGTGTTTAAAGCTGCAAATTACCTTGTTCAAATTGCTGTGTTTGCCTTCTAAGCAGCTTTATAATGTAGAGGAGGAAGACCAGTATGTATAAATCTTGTAAATTCATTCTTAGAAAGTAAGTACAGCAGCTGTTGAAAGTTGATGTAATAAATGATACAAAAATGATCCTCTTGGGGTAACTGTGCCACACTTGGATGTTTTTCCAATAATTAGAATTACATGAGTAGTTCCATCAGCTGGAACATCTCTGTTCTTTTCATAAACATTGTTGAAATTTTCTAATACTTCCAAAGTAGATGAGTGGGTTTTCTTCTCTGTTTTATTCTGAAAGAAGGAGAAGGAAAAAAGAATGTATTGCCTGAAGTCCTGTAGAGTGTCTGTACCAGAGAAACAATGGGTATATAGCCTGTTCTTACAATGGAGTATTATAGTATAGCGCAGTATTAAATTCTAGTAACTATGTGGCATGATGCATTCACTGTTATGGCCGTAAGACTAGCCACTGCCCTTAGAAATAGGAAAAGTGACCACACTCATGAATAATCTGTGTTATCAAAACGTAGAGGTAAGTTTAGTTCACCATTACTACGTGGAAATTAAATAGATTGCGTCTTAAAAACAATGTGTTAGGAGTTCCTTCTACTCAATAGGAGATGGTGCCCTCTCACTGAGCAGTATGGAAACACCATACTAGGCATGTGCCGTTTTTAAAAGAAAGTTAAATTTAAAGTTATTTGTGTGGCTTTTTGTGAGGGTCTTAAATTCAGGTGGTTATTAGGAGCTTTTCTGCAGAGGAGTTGACTCTGTCTTGAGTTTGGGGTTTCTTTTGAAAATGCTTTGTACATGTACTTGAGTTTGAAGAATTGTACAGCAAGACCTCTCGTGCCCTCTTACCGCACGTGTAGCATAGGGCTTTTCCCAAAGAAATTCAATGGAAATGAAGTCTGGGAAAAATGCCACTTTTCTCTGAATTGTGTTTTCATCACTATTACTCATTCTAAATGCATGTCAGAGTGAGGAGTCTGTTCCTAGGCGCTTATCTCTCTGCTGATGGGCAGCTGGCCAAGGAGCAGCCGAGAAGAAGGAGTGTATTCAGCTGATCACTCTTAGGAACAACACGGAGCATAGCTCTTAATGATGAGGTGCTTTGGGTCTTGTTGTGTGTGCATCCGAAATTGAAGCAGTCATCTCAAGTTGCTGTCCGCCTGAAGAGTCAGCCTAAAATTAATAGCTAATGGAGAAGCGAAGGAAGAGACAAAGTGGAACCAGATGGGCTCGTGAACACAGATACATCATTTCACTTAACTTGGGCCACGACACTGCTGATTTGTATCAGCTCTGTGGAGTATTAGTGTTGTCTGTTTTCAGAAAAAATAAAGATTTTCCTAAAAGCTGCTTGCTTCCTGTCCACTCTTATTTACTCAGTGGCTGCGAAATGGTTTTGAGGTTGCTTCAGCCAGGTCTCCGAGTGTCAAATGACTGAATGCCAAAGGGAAGCATCTAGCTTTATATAAATACTTACCTGCCCTGCTCTTTAATCTGGGCTCTTCAGTTGTCACTCCTTACCACATTACAGCGTATATAGACCAAAGCAGAAAACCTCAAACTCATGTTTCGGCTATTTCAGCACTGTCGGTAACTTTACCAACCATTTTGGTGTTTTCCTCTTATTTTTTGTGTGTTTATGGGGTGATTGTGTGGGTTAGGTGTTGTGTCTCTTGCTAGCCACGTCTCATTTTGACCTGTCTGGTTTTTTTGTCTTTTGCGGTCCTGTTGTTTTGTATTTATCCTTGCTAACTTTGACTTAATTTCTCTGTATGTTATTGCCTTGTACTTGGGATTAGAAACATTTTTGTTTTAGGCAGTTTGATCCCTTTTGTCACATCTAGTGCATTAAAATAGTTTGCGCTTATGCTTTTGGGAGCTGTTGCACCCCTAATTTGTTTTTTCTCCTCTAGGCCTCTTTCCTCTGCAGTCATACAAACCAGTTCACTGAATGAAGAGAAGAAAGCACATTTCCATATTTTCTTTATTCCTTCCTCCCTTCCCTTTTTGTTTCTTACAAGTTGCGAATTCATCACTGCATGATTAACGTTACCCTGGATTGCCTTCTGTCTTCATGTTCTCAATCAGGTTTTCATCTCCACAACACAGAATGAAATGTAGAAGAGATTCCATATCGGTTATTTCTTTTATCTTCTGTATTAGCATGTTGTCACCAATATATTCAAGAACTTAGGAATTGTCCCATATCCTGGTGCGTTCCCAACTTTCTGTTGGAATATTGATTATGGGCCTGCCGTCAGCTCCAGAACAAGAGGCCACGGGATGGAATTTGCTTGATTTGCTTGTGCTTGCATTCATGCTAGCTTCAGGCTGCAAAATGTCATCTCATCTCTTTGCAGTACATCAAAGCCTCTCTGCCACGTTAAAAGCCGATCTTGTAGTCTTTCTCCACGTGAAGTGTGGGGAGACAGCTGGGGTTATGAATCCATTAAAAGCTACCTGTGTAGGAGATGCATGTGATTTTATATGTGCGCGCACACAGACACGTGTATTTTTATTAACCAACATGGTAATGTTTGGCCAGCTGCCTGGAAACTATTCTAAACTCTACCCAGAGTGGGAGCTTGTGAAAAATATGCTTTAGCGTATGGATGGTGTATTCTTTTAGCAGCTCCCTCGTTTCCACTCCATTATAAATATTTACCTTTATTCATCAGTCCTCGACAATCACTTTACTGGCCATCTTTGGCAAGAAGCTAACATGGAGACTGTGTATATTTAAGTATACTGGACCACACTAGTGGTTAGGTAATTAAATGTGAAATTATTGGAGGTGGGAGCATAGGATTGTGTTGTAACTTAAGTGCAGCTTGCTTGTGTGTGGGTTTTTTTTTTTTTGTTTGGGTTTTTTTTTGTTTTTGTTTTTTTTTTTTTAAAAGGGTTCCTGACTTTGGGACAGATGCGGGCTATTAATAACAAAATCCATTCTTAGGGATGCCAGTCTCTTTTAACCTTAATGTGTTACCTTCTCTTCCCTCCCTGTTGTTTTTCTCCAAACCATCAGGTCCCAAGCCTCTGTGAAGATCTCCTCTCCTCTGTTGATCAGCCATTGAAGATTGCACGAGATAAGGTGGTAGGAAAAGACTATCTATTGTGTGACTACAACAGAGATGGAGACTCATATAGGTGAGTTCGTATCCAAAGCAAGAAACTAACTGGTTTGCTTTGTAAATGAGAGCTACGTACGAGTATTGCCGTCCCTTCTCCCTCTTTTTCTTAGCCAAAAGAAGAAATTTAATTACATTAAACTTTCCTCGGTGATGAAGCTGGGACTATTTCAAATCCTTTTCTCTTGAGTAAGACAGTGACTATGGAAGTTGTTCTTGGTATTTCCCTAATGTGAAAGAGCATAAACATCTTCATCCCCAGACCACTGTAGAGTTTCAGATAATGTGATTTTATGGTTTCTAATCTGATGACCTTTGCAAGGCAGGTCCCCACTGTCTGTCTCTGGAACAAGATGTGTTTTATCCTAAAACCACTGTTTCTGCACATTTTATTTACTGTGATTTGCAGTCATTCATTGAAACCTAAAATGTGATGTTGTTACCTTGTTAAAGGGGTGACTAACACGTTTCTCTTAGGCTTCCTGTAGTATAGTTTCATCTTAGAGAATTAAAACCAGTCAGGTCTCTAAATGAGAGAACTGTGATGGCCTTGGTATGAAATTAAACCATCTATTGTTGCAAGGTTGGATAACAGCAAAGAGATGATGCAAGCCATTAGTTTAAACGAAGTCATCTTGTACAAAACAGGGTGGACTTGCCAACTGGGAAAGGCTCTTTCACTCATGTTTTGCGAAGGATTGAGTCTGACTGTGGACATGCAGTGTCATTAGTTCTCTAGGAAAACCTTGGCCCGAGACTTTAGCAGAATCCCTCTCTACCAAAATAGCTAATTTATTGTGAAGACTGTAGGCAAAAAACAATGAAAATATTTGGACAATATAAACTGTATGTAATTATAATAATATGGATTTTGAAGTAGAATGGGCTGTAATACTGGAATGGTACAATGAGTTTTCAGTATTTTGGCTGCCGATTTGAATGCAGTCTCTCTTCTAGTGTTTTTATTCTATACCTTGCCATTAGGATGATTACAGTTGAGCAGCTGGGATCGCTCAAATATTTGTTGAGCCTTTTCTCCCCCTCCTTTTTTGCATTGCCTGACTCTTCTTAATGGCTGTAGTGACAGTGGCGTAGTTCCAAATATTTAATTAAGAATCACAAAGCTTATAGTCCAGAAGCCTTTGTGAATATTGCATGACCTAGCTTTTATTCTTTTAACGAAGGGTGCTATGGGTGAAGTAATGACCACCGTTCATCTTCTGTCCTGAGTTAACAGCTCAGCCATTCTGCTGCTTCTGGTTGTGATTATAAGGGTTACATCCCTGGCTCTCCTTGCAGCTTCAGTGTAACGGCTTGCATTTTCAGTGCTAACAATTGGAACTGATCTCCAGTAAGAACTTAGTTTTACTTTGTGCAGATTTGCAGTAATAGTTTACAGTAATCTGGCCAGAATGCTTCAAGAATTCTATTTCAAAGTGGAATTCCAGAAAATATTTTAAGAATATTTTTTTTCTTTGGCTCAGGCCGTTGTTGCAGAAGCAGGTGAGCTTATAAAGGACTCTAATTAGTTTCAATTGCTTTGAGTTGCAGGAAAGGTACTTACCTAAACTGAAAGCATACCTGTCTGTAGATGATTTACACAGAGAACATGCTGAGATTCATTTTGTCCTAGAAATAGGAGGAGGAGACTGATAATGGAAGCAAAGTTTGACAGTGCATCTGGATTGTGGCTGAGTATAAATCTTAATGAGTCTTTTTTAAATATAACCTATTGCAGTTGGCCAAGATGTATGAAGGTCTCTAAGATGAAGTGTTCACTCATGTTCCTTAGGGTACTAGTCTAACATTGAAAGTTTATTCAGCCTTCTACAAAAGAGCCTGGTGCCTTTTAAAAGCATTTGTGCATTAAGCGTGTATGTCTAAGTTGGTCAGATCTGTGTTAGCAGCTATGTGCATTTAATCAGTTCTAAATTAGTAGATAGAATAGAATTTTATAGCTTCTGGCCTGCACAAGAGGTACTCATGCAGCTGCATCCTCTCGGGCAGATGCAAGAGAAGGGATTAGATCCTGCATTTCTTGTGGGTCTTTCAAGAGATGCTTTCTCACTGAAGTTGTGATACATTTCTTGCAGTCCCTTTGCATCCTATTTAGGCTGTTGGCAAGAGCATCTATCACCAGAGGCACAGGAAACTTGAAAAGGCACTTGTTAAACAGTATTGTGACATGCTGCAGCAACTAATAACACTTGCTCTCCCCTGTCCCGCCTCTCCATGTTTAATTAGTGTGTGTGGCAGCCCCTTCTTTAAGGTTAGTTTCATGCTTGCCTCTGAAATTTGCTCAATCTCTTTCTTTGAGAAGATACTTAAATAGTTGCAAGGAAGCAGGAGGATTTAACGTTTTTTAAATCACTTTGAAATTTTCAGGACTTATTAAGTAATGGTGTTTCAGAAAAGCTACTTCACTTGTTCATATAGAATAGGCATAATGTATTAATTGCTGGCATTAAGGAATGCTGTTCTCGAAGGCTTTTGATTCAAGTGTTCTGGATTGAAGTGATTCTTCCTTCTGGAATTGATTGGTCTCAGCTCTGTTTCGTGAAGTAAATTCTTTCCTTCAGCACAAAGCAAAAGCCTTTGAAAACCAGGCAACGCTAACATGTGCATGTGTTAATCCCATTCTGTGCCTGTGTTCAGACACTGTTATTCATACCTCATAAAATCTGAAGTTGTTACTGGGAAGTGGCTCTTACACTAATTTAATCAATTAGGCCAAAATCTAGGAGGAGTTTACCGTGCTTTTAAAAGCTTTTGATATTTCCACAAAGATTTCTCAGAACCACACACTCGATTAGAAGTCCCAAGAAAGTTGGGAGTCCAAAAAAAGTCCTACTGTTCCCTACCTGCAACGTGCTATATCCGGAATTACTGCACACTTCAAACTAAACACCAATTTTCTTCTTATTGGAGAGGTTGCTTACTGCATTTCTTTTAATACTAATCCAGGGATTGAAAGCATTCTGCAGACAACTGAGACTCTTGCTACTTTGACAGGAAAGGTGGAGCTAGGTAGTTAGACTTTCACACTGAGAATCAAGTTTTATAGGGGTTTTTTTGAGTGGCTTTACAATTTGACTGGGAATTAGCTTTGGAAAAAAAAGCTGCTGCGGGATGTTTGGCCATTTAGGTGATAACTCCACCAGTTTCATGGGGCAGCACACGGGGAATGAACACGCTAATGCTTAGTCCATCACAGTTTACGCCTTCCTCATACTTAGACAGACTTGATTTTCTCCATGTCGAACATGGATCAGACCAGAAGGTAGTCTTGGATTGTCGTTGGAGTCTCTCTTGGATCTTCATAAATAGATAATTTTCAGGTTTTGTCATATTATCTTACTGCTGCTTGTGGGAACAGCCTTTCGTGCTCATAGTCTCACAGGCACTTCTGTGAGTGCTCCTATAATAACAAAGGTTTGTGAGGGATATCCAACAGCCGTGGAATCCACATTGTGAAGGCAGAGCTTTTACTAATAATTTTTTTTTTATATACGACTTCAAGGTCCCTGACTCTGTCCTTACATTTCCACTCTAAGTATGTTTGATCACTCTATTAAATGGAATCCTTATGGGGAATTTGGTGCCAACAACACAGAAACCCGTTAGCTGAAACAAAAAAACAGTCTCTTTTAGGGAAATTAGGGGTCTGACTTTTGAAATTTAAGTGCTTGTCCATCTGTCTTGCTTCAAATAGTCTCCATTTAAGTTTTTAAATGTGTTGTGAGTACTCTTCCACAAAAAGGAAAAAAAAAAATATGGGGTTGTGTTATGAGGGGGGTTTTTTTAGGTGAAGTTGCCGCTGGCTCCGACTGTAATGGGTTGAAAATGCCACAATCTGCTCGTTAGAAGAATCTACGTTACTAGGCTTCCCTTAAATCCCATTCCGGCAGCCTGCAAAAGGCATCTAATGTTTACAGTTAAAGTATCTTCACTGTGGCTTCTGTATGGGTTCTCTGCTCACCAATTTCCTCGTACATGATGGAGAAGCACAGTGTTCCGAATTTACAGAAAACAGTAGAATTTTTTTTGAATCTACCTTTTAAAATTTAGTAGAGAAAGAAAAAGTAATCGCATCCTAATGACTTCTGCTGCATTGCCTGGGACGTGAACCCTGGCTTTGCTTTTGCAGGCTGCCTGATAGCAAGGTCAGTGCTCTGTCTGCCTGAACTTCTCCAGTGTTGTTTGATTTTGTGTGTACTGCTTGATGGGTGTAGGTGTGCCATTTGGGAATCCCACAGATAGCACCAGTGGTGACTTCTGTGTGAATCTCATCCACATTTCAGAGAGTTGTTAGGTAAAGGAGAACTACTGTAGCTGTCGACTTTTCTCCAAAGCAACTCTGCTCTCGTGAGACCTCACCTGGAATACTGTGTCCAGCTCTGGAACCCCCAACAGAAGAAGGACATGGACCTGTTGGAACGGGTCCATCACGAAGATGATCAGAGGGTTAGAGCACCTCTACTATGAGGACAGGCTGAGAGAGCTGGGCTTGTTCAGCCTGGAGAAGAGAAGGCTCCAGGGAGACCTTATAGCAGCCTTCCAGTATCTGAAAGGGGGCCTACAAGAAAGCTGGACTTTTTACAAGGGCATGTAGTGATAGGACGAGGAGTAATGGCTTCAAACTGAAAGAGGGTAGGTTTAGAGTAGATCTCAGGAAGAAATTCTTCACTATGAGGGTGGCGAGGCACTGGAACAGGTTGCCCAGGGAAGCTGTGATTGCCCCATCCCTGGAGGTGTTCAAGACCAGGTTGGATGAGACTCCCAGGTCTAGCAGGAGGTGTCTTTGCCCATGGCAGGGGGGTTGGAAATAGATGATCTTTAAGGTCCTTTCCAACCTCAATCATTCCATGATTCTAACCAAGTTTTAAGCAACTTTTAAAATGAGAACCACCACCTGAAAAACATTGCTCTGGGTGGACGTGACATAATGATTTAGCTTTTCCTGGTGTCTCACCTTTTGAGTCAGATGTGGTAGGGAGGAGTGAAGTGTTGTGAAAGTGCAAAGCCAGAGCAAAGCAGAGCCTGTTCTTTGTGCTTTGCGTTAAACAGATGTCAAAACTAGACGCCTTTCTGAGAAATGAATAATAAATGGCTACTGAGGAAAAAGCCCTTACGTATGGACTGCATTAAGACTGAGTGTTAGTAGGCTGGAGTATTTTGAAAAGTAAGTAGGTAAAGGGTAGAGGTACCTTTCTTTAAACTAGCAGTGATATATGTGGGTTGGTTATTCACAGGGGAAATGAAAAGGAGAATGCAGGTTTACAGAATGGGAATTATAAAAGTCTCAAGCAGATGGGCAAAGGGTTTCATTAATCTTTTAATACCAGATCTTTCATTAAGGGCACAAAATCTCTTTCACACCTGCAGAAATCACAGTAAAACCTGTAGCTTTACAAACCCTGTTAAATCCTTCGAACTGTTCAAACGTGTTCCTACCGTTATGCTAAAAGTAGAGTTTATTTCAAAGCAAAATAGTGGAGGAGAGCTTGGACCTTAATTGTAGACAGCAGTGTTTGGCTCAAATACTGTCAGATCCCAAATAAACTATACAATGTATTTGTATTTGCATGAAAATAATTTCAAATATCTAATGTGCAACAGCTGAGGCCTCATTTTTTAATATTTAAGAAGGAACAGATTCAAACCCAAGCATGATTATTTATATAGTAGAAACTTGAAGACGGGGAGTGTTCCCCAGGTACACTGTAAACTTTGAGGAGTCAGTGTCCCATTTTCTCAGTGTTTGAAATGGCTGTTGAGGGTGAAATTCTTACAGATAGACAGCTGTTGGTACGGTTTGGGTTTTTTGGAAGTTCATCATCTGTGGATCAGGTCAGACCCACCAAGCTCTAACCTTTCAGAGTTTGTCTCAGTTGGCTAAGTGTCTCTGTTTTTCTTGTCTCTTTGGCAGATCACCATGGAGTAACAAATACGATCCACCCCTGGAAGACGGTGCCATGCCATCTGCTCGCCTGCGCAAGCTGGAGGTGGAAGCCAACAATGCCTTTGACCAGTACAGAGACTTGTATGTCAGTTCTACCGTACAGAGCCCTCCGCTTTCTTTGTTTCCTTCAGCAGGCATGCAGTACCCGCAATGAGTCTCAGATGTGGTCACTAGCTGCCTCTGAGAGTGGTATTCCAATGTATAGCAGAGGAAGAAGGGTAGGCAGCCGCTGATCTGCTGTTGGGAAGCGTGTCCGCTGTGATTTCACGATACGAGAACATGATCAAATTTGTCAGCTGATGCTAAAGGCAGATGCTGAGGTGCTTTCCTGCCTCCTTCCCCCCTTTAACAGATTAATGGCGTCTTTGTCCTGAAATGACCTGTGTTCTCTTTGATCTTGACTAAGTTCAGTCTTAAACCATCTGCTTTTTCCATTCCCTCCAGACTGTACTCTCTCAAAATATCTATATCTATAGCAGCAACTCTCACATCTTCCAGTAAAATGACAGGCGCTAGTATACTGAAATGCAGCAGTTGCATGGGGATTAACGTACTTCTGCTGCAAGGGCCATTCTCTGATGCTTGTTTTAGACGTTGTCTTGTTAAAGAGGTGTAAAGCAAAGGAATTAATAAGCATGTGTAAGATAAATGTAGATTACGCAGTGTCTTTTTTAAAGCAGCAATAGGAAACTGTCTGGGTGACTTGTCAGTTGAACAATTTTTCTAAAAGGTGGGACCGCAGTGGTCTTGCATTGCAGCCACATCCCAGGTCTTGAGACGTGATCAGGTTTACCTGTCGTCTTTACAGATTGTGGTCTCCTAAGCCGCGACGGGATGGATATAGTAATGCTAAATCTAAAAAGCAGATGTGTGTTGCAAAGTAAAATGAACTTACCGCTTTATCTAGTAACAGGATGCTTTCTTATTGGACCTGCCTAATGACCATGAAAAAGGTGAACAAACCTCATTGCTTCTTCATGTTGCCCAAAAATAGAGATAAAACACATCCTTAGATGTGGTTCATCCTGTGTGACTGTACTATTACAATGCTAACAAAAGCAGGTAAAAAGGTACTTTTCTTGCTAGATTTTCTACTCATTTTAAGATGTGGTTTGATGTAAATGTAGCCTGTCCAAATGTGTGATCTTCACGCTTCTGTTACAGGTATCAAATTTTTACTTATTTTCATGCATTATTTTCATAGATACCCAACTTCCTCTGTAAGTAACCGTCATTATTGGTATCTGAACTTACTGGAAGAAAGGAATTGTGCATATGCAGCAAAGAGAGGTTTGCAGTTACTCCCCAGGTGCAGAACAGACCAGGGCCAATAGGGTTTTTTATACGCTACGATGAAAATGAGTGGGTTTATGGAACCAAGGTTGTCTTTTTAAATCCGTCTCTGATCAGATGACCATGAAGTCACAGCTGGATACAATAACTCCTTTAACAAGGTTTCATTTGCAGGAAGGAAAGTGCGGTACAGGTTACTCTCAGACTTAGGTGAATCTGTTGAACCCTGTTCAACGTGTGGTACAACACAAGTCTTAATATATTGTATGGAAGTAAGAAGCGAGATTGTATCAAATTTCATCTTTCAGTTTGTCAGTCCAAGTTTTACAGGCAATACATTGTTAGAGGGGATACGGGAGAGACTTCTCACAAAGGCTTCGTTCTCGTGTCATCAGCCGGCAATGACGGAGGCATTATGGCTTGCAGTGTAGTCAGACTAGATAAGCACGTCTGTCAGCACAGTGCACTTTGATGCATGTTACGATCTCAAAAATGTGTCAGAAAAAGAGGAGAAGGGTGGCTTACGTTCTGCTGAGTGGTGTGAAAATGGTGGTATTTTTGGAAAGAATTTGCAAAGTTAGGGAAACTTAACCTGACTATTTGAAGGGTTCCTCATGCTTGAAATTAGAAATTATTTGTACTTTACCTACAACAGAGATTTGGATAGAAACATGCTTTTGTTCTAGGAGTTGGACTCTAGAGTTTCCTGAAGACAATTAGATTTTGTATTTTGATAGCAGAAGCTTAATTTTTACTTGGAGATTGGAGAGGGGGAAAAATGAGGTGGGGGTAACAAGTGCCAGCTTTTTCTCACTGCTGCTTGCTGGTCCTGCCAACGTATTGGGTTGAGAATGGCTGTAACAATTACCGGCATAACAGCTGCTGAAGCCATGTGGGAATGTGAAGTGTGGGGAAGGTTGTAGTGGGAACAAGGTGGCAATTGCAGTGATGTAATTTCCATGGTCTGCTAGAGCTGGAAACTAATACTGCGTACCCACTGGAAAGCCAGAATTAGGTCTGAGCCATGCGATGTCAATTAAAGGTGTCACTGGCCTTCTGGTTTGGCAGCTTGCAGCGCTGGGGAAGGAGTGCACAATGCATCGGTTCCAGGACAAACTTATTGGTGGTGTTTTAAATTCCAGAGCCAGTGACAACAGAGGTTTTCCAGCATTGTGAAATATTTCAGGCTCATTTGAAAGCGTTGATGTATTAATCAAAAAAATAAGTAGTGTGCCGGCAGTCTTCAGTAATGTATCTTTTGTGGAAATTATGGTTTCTGTTATATAGGAAGATTTATAATGGGTCCACCTTTCCAGTAAAGGTGTTCATTTTGTAGGCAGTGTGCAAAAGAAGTTTCTTGAATTGACCTGCAAAGGCTTTCGTTGTCTCTCTTCACTCTGGTGGGGTTGTCTGGCCAAACAGACTGTCCGTAGGTGACACCAAGCGAATCCATATTTCACGTTGGAAACTCTTTCTTAAAAAATGCGAGTTTAAGCACAGCGGTTGTTGCACTGTTAGACTTTCAGCTTGCCTTGCAGATTAAGATGAAAATGACGCTGAGAGAGAAGCCTCTGATTTGACACGTCGGTTTCTCATTCAGCCGTCCCTTAAGAGGCTGTTCTGTCCCACTCTCTACGGGGTAGAGAATGTTTTTGAGCTACACCTCTAACCACAGCTATGCTGTGTTTTATGGTAGAGAGGCAACAGTTAATACAAAAATAATCTTATGTAAGCAGGCATTCACAGAGAACACCGAGCTCCAGTGTGCTTGAATTTCCTGGGCTGTTAGACATTTTATTCCTATAATGAGGGTTTCTCCTAGGTTTTTTTCAAAGCAGTTTGTGGCTTTGTAGCCAGCCTTGCTGGGCTAAACTGCTGGATCTTGTGCTTGCGGTCATCTAGCTGGTATGGACTGCCTGTCACAGAAAGATGTTGTCTTAATACCTTGTAAGCACTTGTTTCTGAGACATTGCTCTGCATGGTGCTCATTTCACTCCCCAGCTTTAAAATAACATCTTACACTGGTCGTTCCCGTGGGGAGTGGAAGAGGAAGATGTTTCCTTTCAATAGAAAAAAAAGTACTCTTGAAAATATGTGCTGTTCCCACTCTGCTTTCAGCGCACGGTCCAAGCTTCCTCTGGGTTATCTCCCGTTTTACCTTTACGCAGAGTAAGTGATAATATCTCACCCAGTTCATCTCAGGCGTCTCCCAAGACTTCAGATAGTTTCAGTTTTTCCTTGTGTCAGTCCCATTTGGCCCACATAGCATTCCTTTTCAGATTTCTGTTCTAATCAGGTGTGGTAAGTATCCACCTACGTTTAGTGAGTCATCGGCATGTATTTGCCATTTCCCAAGGGGTTGGCACCTGCTAGCGTGGGTGTTTTGAGGGAAACAGCCTGTTACGCGTTTGTTAACGATTTGTGGGAAATAATCCATTCAGATTTGCTCGCTGGTGTCTAGTCTTAAACTTGAGTTTTGTCTCCAAAAGCTTATTGGCCAGCACGCTTAGTGACTGTAGTGTGAAAATAAGTTTAGAGAAGTCTAGTAGTATCGCATGGAGTTGTTTCAAATTGTGAAATCTTGAGAAAAAAAATTTTGCTGAATCCTCAGTGCTGAGTTGTTCCCTGTAAGTGTCTGTTTTAGTGCGGACTACCTTTAAGTATCTCCAGGGTTGCCCCCCTTTTATTTCTGGAGGCGTGTCCATGTCTCTTCGGGTTAAAGAGGAATTATACTAGGTTTTAATTCCCTCTCTAGTATATGTGTTAAACGACAAGCATATTTCTTGGTTATCTCTTTTACCAAAATGCATGTCACTTTCCCAAAAAACAACTGTTTAATTTTGATCTCCTGCTGCCAGGTTTAACTCAGACACTGCCTGAAGCTAATGCCCTGGTATGTTTTTGTTCAGTAGGTTATTATTCCCAGATGGAAGTCTAATATCTTACACCATTCGGTTAGAGTCTTGGCTCTCCACTTCCAATATTGTGAAGATAATTTCTTCAAACACATGGTTGTAATTTATTGCCCTTTGCTTGACGTGTGTGCGCGATTGATTGAAATCAAAGCATAATGAGGACCAGGGCATCTGGATAAATCTATCTATTTTAGGTTCTGTGTTCTGTTGTTTTGGGTTGGAGATAATCAGTGCTTTAATTGAGTAATGTAATCTCTCTTTGTTGTCTGGAAGAAATAGTTTCTGAAGTGATTAAATAGACCTCCCTGGGGAAGGATGCTGCTGATCTGAATAGTTTCACAAAGAAGATGAGTTCTAGCAACTTTGGACCGGTTTAGTAAGCTGACATACATTTAGAAAGATATTCCTCACCTCTTTGTTTCTTGGGTTAAGTTGGGTTTATTGGTGCTTTTGATTTTTAACAGCTTAAAAAAAAACCCCAAAACTATCCTTTTAATCATTCTGCTCCTGGAAATGTTTTTATTGATTAAGGTTTTGAGTTCCCTCGACAGAGTAAGCCATGAAGCCTTTTGAACTTCTGCTTCTATCTGTGTTTTGATGTTGATCCATTTTCAATCTGTTATATTAGAGCTCTGGACAGGGAATTCGGTAGGAGCGGAAGGAGGTCTGGGAGAGGATTGACCTCTAAAATGTCTTCATTGTGTGTAATCCTCTTCTTATTGAATTTTGGATTGGAATCCTGTCTGAAATGGAGATAGCCACTCAAATTTTTGATAGTGTTAGCAGTGCTGTGGGTGGCACCCCTGCCAACCACGCATTTGCAGCGCTCTTTGCAGCATAGGTACTGCCTAAAGTGAACATCCATCACCTTTCTCTTTGCAGCTCCAGGAGCTGGTCAAACAGATAAATACTGGCTGCAGGAATCTCCTGTATGTCTGTGCTAGAGAGCTCGAAGGGGCTGCTGGTCCAGTGCAGGAGCACAGTCCCAGTGACAGACAAGCTTACCCTTTAATTTTTAGAGTGCTCAGGGCTGAGTTTGATTTATTTTTTTTTTTTTTTATATCAGTGTGTTTAATCTTACTGAACAGCCTTGATTTGCTGAACTTCAGGGATGTCTCATTTTGACTTGGTGGCTCTTTGCCATTGAACTCTGTGCCATCATCTTGACTACCAAGTATGTTCAAAAGTCCGGTGAGCTGCTGGGTAGCTTTCTGCTTTTCAGCTGTTTTTACTTTTTTTTTTAAGTTTAGTTTGGATTGTGTGCTTCAACCACCTCTGATGCTAGCCTTCATCCACGTGATAAGAAAACATGGCAATCTTCGATTAGTGCTGCCCTGAGACTTTAACTCTCTGAGTGCTGCTGTAGTTTGTCATCTAATTTCTGCTTCCCTGCCTTTGTATGTCCCTTTTCCTGGTCCGATGTGTCTCTTTACGTGGTCTGATAGACCATGAGATCCTCTGAGTGGAGTTCATTCCTCTCCAGTTTTGAAAATACTTCGCAGTTCTCACAAGGTTTGTAGCAATTGCTGTATTTATCTGTTTGACCAAATTATTGATCTGTTTGACCAAATTTGATTTATTTTGTGCATGAAACGGCGCCGATTCCAGCAAGTAAATAAAAGGAGAGCACCAGATGTAAGAGGCGTAATTAGCGTTTTTGGTTTTAGCACAGCCTGCCCGTGCTCATGCCCGTAGGTGTGCATGGGGGAGCAGTTGCTGAGCTTCAGTTCCTGCAGCCTGCAGTGCAACTTTCAACTCGCAAAGTGATTAGGCAGCTGTGAGCTCTTTATATAAGCGTTCTGTCTGTGTTTAGATGTAAACCTAGTTTGCCTAAACTAAAAACCCACGGAAAGCTTTGAAGTGACTTTATTGCCATTAGCTCACTGTTCCTCATTAATGGTTACTAGCCCTTTGTGATGGCTTTCTCTTGGGCATGATAGTTACTGTGGTTTTCACAGCAAGGGCCCTGCAGATTGAATCCAGATGCGTTTGTTATGCATCCTAGCACTAAGGAAACCTGACTTTCCATCTCACTGCTGGCTAGGGTTTTGCACAATAGGGTGTGACATCAGGATTATGTCATCTATGAGATTCTTGCCTCCGGGTTAGACTGATAAGTACAAGATGAAGTCTCATAAGACAGACCTAAACTGCCAAGATGCTTGCCACTTTAATGTTTTTGTGCTTTTAAAATTAAAACCATGATGTTTTCCCAAGGAAATTGTTTAGATGTAAGGGTAAACAGAGCAGTGTTGGGGTCCCTTCCTTAACTTGCCCATGGGCAGCTCAAAACAGAATCAATATTGAAGTTGTTGATATGTATTACACAGATTAGAGCAAACTTAGAAGAGAGGAAAAAAATCAGGCGTGCTGTCATGCTGTGAACACTAAATTAGTTGCTTTTCATCTGATTCCCCGCCCCCCCCCCTTTCTTTGGGTGCTTCATTTTGGAACCGCTCTGTACAGACTACATTCTTATCTTCTGAATCGGAGATTTTCAGCGGAGGAGGAGTTTTTCCCTTGGGTTCCCACGGTTCTCTTTGATTACATAAAATCTGAATGCTGGAGAGGGAAAGCTTGTATTAGGAGGTCAGCACTGATGATGCAGTGCTATCCTCAAACACCACTCTCTGAAGGTTTTAAATCCCTAGTAAGAAATTACTTATGTGCTTTCAAAAATGGAGTGTGACTATATTTTAAAATCTCCATTTATTATGATCTGGAATTCTAGAACTGATTATCTCTAATAATACATGGCTATGCTTGCAGAAATTTACCTCATGTTTGCACAAATGCCGTGTTTTAATGATGGAAAATTGAAGACAAAGTAACTTAATGAATAATAGCCACCTCGTAGCATATCTGATACGTGCCTATTGGAAGAAATAAATGCGTCACATGAAATCTGCAGTCCGTGCAGACTTTGCCAAAAACTTAATACATGACACGGAAGACTTCTGCTGCTGTCTCTTCCCCTCCTACCCATATTTGAATTATAGCTGGCAGAGTCTAAAATGTGTCAGACTGTCGGTGGATGAAGCAGTGGGCTGTCTCTGTAGAGCACGCTGGTTCAACGGATGGGTACGGGTGAAAGATTTGTAAGCAGTCGGCGCTTCCTGGTAGTTAATGAACCGGTTACGCATTTGGACATGTTACAAAGTGACCCATTGTCTTGCTTATTAGGTGGCTAATGGAACTGTTTCCAGGTGACTTCTCAAGAGGGATTTGGTCATTAGTTTCCATCTGCCAAGAGCAACTGGATGGCAAGGAAAATGTAGGCAATGCACTTTTTTTTTTAAAAAAAACTAATGAAAGGTATTAGCACAAAATGGGAGATTCTGGGAGATTTTTAGCTTTCTGGATCCCATTGTTTGGATACTGTTTTCCTTCCTTGCAGAGTTCTTGCACTTCACAACTCTGCTTCGCAGTTTGAGTCATCCCACCATGGCCCAGATGTGTGCTTTTAAGTACAACTGGCATTAAAGTTACACATACCTAACTAGATTGGTATGTTTGCTCAAGGGATTTTTGCACCTGTGTATGCTGGAAAGAATTTCTGTAAAATACCTGTACAGAGTCCACAAGCATACTTTGGGCTGTGTTCATAAACTGTGGTGAAAAACAGCTGGTCTAAATACACAAACATTTTACCGTCTTCATTTTAAGTATTTAGGTAACATTCTGAAGGTGTTGCACTCCTGGGACCAGGGAAGGAGGGAGAGAGGAATTGAAGGTCATCTGTACTCATGCCAGTGGGAGAAGTGTTACATCCTGGTTGGTTCCTGGTACCAACCTGTCCCTTTTATTAAAGAACAGGCTCGTTAGCCTCATTTCTAGAAAGCTGCATGGAGGACACAGGCAATGAAATTATTCAGTGACAGCTCTGATCTCTTGATGTTGTCCCGAAGACTTTTTTGTTTTCCCCTCAGTTGAGCTGCAAGATTGCAGGTGATTTGCATGAGCACCTTAGCAATGTTTTGGGTTTGGTGGAGGGTGGGTTACCGAAACTTGCCACTTCCTTCATATTTCTGTTGCTATTTATGTGCTTGTTTGAAATGAGAGGGTGCAGGCATAGAGGAAGGACTCGGTGGAAATTATGCCAGGTCAATTGCTGTTACAGTCATCTGTTTTAATAATAGTTGAAATGTCTGCTTCCTCACCTAAGTCTTTTAGGTAATGTTTTTGGGTTGCTGTTAGACACTAGCTCCTTGGATTGTGACTTTGGTCATTGTCACTCTTGTAAAAACATTTGTAGCTGAACGCTCAGTATTTTCCTTTGGGGTCGGCTTTTTAAATGGCAGATTTCTTGGAAGTCTGTTGATCTAAATAGATGGAGACATTTCCCTTTCTATGCTGAACTTAGGTAGCTGAAAGAAGTAGCTATGCAACCTTTGGGGGGGGAAGAAGAAAATCTGTTTTGCTGCTTTAAATGAGCCAGTTTGAAACACTGTGCAACTCTTTTGAAGGTTTGCGTAGCCAGGCTGAGGTTCCAGGTATTGGTACTTTGGCATCAGGGTTTTGTGGCTTAGTGCTGCGAGAGCCATAAGCCAGATACAAAAACCCACCCAGTGTCTCTGGCTCTCGGTTACTGACTGGAAAATACACAAGTGTTTTCATGGATGAGTGGTTTGGTTCTGAAGCGTAATTGAAAGTCATAGCTTGTTTTTATTGCTGTGTGGTGGAAACTCATTTTCTCAGTATAGGGTCCAGCATTCATTTGCAAGGCTCGCAAGAAGCAGAATGCTATCGGGAAAGTCACGGTGCGTTTTCTGATCTGTCCATTAGTGGTAAAACAAAGTGATTAATCTGTCCTCCTTTCTTGAGGTCTATGCTGGAAGCTGGGGGATTTCCTCCCCTGTCACATCCCTCTTGAAGTTATGGCTTTGTTCTGGCCACAGTCTCCCTATTTCATGGATACAGCTCGAGTTCCTTAAACAAGTTTCCATCCTGTGTCTCCACCCGCTTAAACTTCAAACACTTCATAAAGCTTTGGATCACTCTTAGCTTAAATATTTTCTTTTATTCTTGCATTCGTAAAGTAGGTCAGTCTTAAGTGTGACATTTTTTGTATAAACCAGCTTTTTCCAGGAGTTCTGCGGTTGGTGAGTAACGGATATAAAACTTAAGTGTTTGATCATGACATTAGGACTAGAATTGATTTTGAGTGAAATGCTATTCTGAATTTTGTAAAGAGAATGAATGATTATGTTGGGCCTTGTGCCTTTTAGTCACCTTCCTGGGCAATTTTATAAAAAGCGATTTTACCAGAGATGGAAGAACACTGGCTGTCCTCAGAGAGCACAGGGACATCGTTTGGCAGTGGTTTGGTTGTTAATAAAGGGACATGACAACCGTAAGACTATGTTTTTTCGTCATTTTATAACAAACTTTTGTCTGTAGGTAAGCCCAGAGTACAGCCTGAGGAGATCTGTGTCCTTAAGCAGAAGAGGAGCGGTTGCTTTGCTTTGAAGTGCTGTCCTTTGAAAATGGTTTATCCTTTGGGGACATATCTGAGGTACCCCAATATGAATTGGAGTTTTCCTCCCACGTTAGACCTCTTGTACATCTCAAAAGCACCTGCTGATTGCTTTTTGCTGAGCCTTGGATGCTTTGGGAGAGGACTCAAGCTTCTAAAGAAGTCAGATTGCCTTTATGACCGCTGTTGTGCAGGAGGATAACGCACCACGAGCAGGGGTATCCAGAACGGGTGATCAAAGAAAATTGTTTGATCCAGGAGCTGTGTAGTGCTTTCAAAGTGTTTTGCTGCAACTACTTCGTGTAACTTTCATGGGCCTGGCCTCTGCTTTGCCCATCCATTTCTTTAACAGAGAAGATACCAGCTTAGGCCTTCCAGGAACCTTTTCCAAGCTTGTTACCTCTCCTGCTTGGATTTTAATAAGTGATGCTTTTCAATCAGTGGTGAAGGGGTTTCTTGGAGGTAATCCAGCCTTCTTGCAGCAAATCCAAGTTCATGAATGTAGATTTAAATTCCTACCAATCTGTCTGTCATCCAGTTTTCTATTATGTAGCAGCCAATTAACCTGTAGCACTTCTTTATTTCTCTTGAAGAAAACAGGTTTCAAGGAATGATCTCCTGTCCGCATGTGACTTTCCGGGGTTTAGATAGCCTTCAGAAATCCCACTTCAGTGCATTTTAGTTGCTGCGTGAGGAAAGGTAGAAAGCTGATGTAGTGATCAATGATATATATTTTCTCCCCATGAAGAATAAGTGAATTTTTGAAGTGATTATATATTGCTGAAGCACAGAGGAGGCTTTGGCTAATATATATCCCAACGTGCCTTGGATTCATAATGGTTCAATCGCTGGCATTGTTGTTTGAGTCTCAAGATACTGGATCTGGCCATGGCAAAGCAACTTTATTGAAATAGCATGTTGGTATTTAAAACAATATTAATACTATATTTGATTCATTAAATATACAAAGGCAAGTTAAAGCGTTTCCATGTGTGCACTGTTAGTTCTGGCGGGAGGTTCTTCAGATGGTTTTATGTGGTTTCAGACAACATTTTAGCACATTCTTAAAATACCCACAAAAGCCTTTATGTAAAATCTCATAAAGGTGAACCACATAAAAATTATTTTTTTCCTGTTTCATGTCATTAGGATCAAAGTACAGTAGGTAAGAATAAATTTCCAAAAACCTTGTTTCAGTCCCTCTCTTAATTAATGTTTCATGCTCATAGCAAGCTCATAAAGTGGGTAATGGGGAAACTGTCTGTACACACTGTAATATTCTCAGTGGCTGCCAGTTCATTTTGAGTGAATTCACTTAGTCTATATATGAATACTTTTTTTTTAAGCAAACTTGATCTGGAAATGGACAATAGCTTCTGCATGCTGCCCTTTTGTCAAAAGGAGGGTCACTTAGATTGGAACTGAGGTTCGCTGCGGGACTGCAATTCCCATTAACTGCATTAACCAAAATCCATTTGTGAATTCCCCAGGGGATATAAAAAGGGTGTTTGTTGGTTTGTTAGGTTTAAATTGCCTGCTGGAAGTCTGGCCTTTAGCATGCCTGTGGAGCAAAGGGCTTTTCTTTTTTAACGGTATATTGTCAGTGGCTTGACAAATGTCACAGGACAGCGCTGTATATGTTGGTTACTTAAATGCCCACACTAAACTTGGTGATAAGTAGCGGTAGTTGCCCATTGAAAATAAAATGATGTGGTGACTTAATGTGAAATCATATACCCCTTCTGGGGTCAGCATTGTTTTTGATACAGACTTGGATGCATGCAATTAAAACAAATTGGGGCTCTTCTGGTGACTTTGCCTTCTTGAAACAGCATACTGGACTGATCTGTAAGTGCAGAGAATATGTTGAAAGTTGCCTATGTTGTTGGCATTGACTTTCCAATATCTTTTCTCCTGACTTGTAGAAAGGGTGGGTTAGTGTTCATGAATCTACCATACTCCAAGCTAATATGTAAAGTCTAAAATGCATCAAATCTTAAGTGCCATTAACAACTGTCAGGATCTTGTTTAGAAAGGGGGGGAGCTTGAAGGTGGGAGGGTTCAACAGGTTTTTCATGCTGGTGATGAGTGATATTTTCCTTTCTTGCAGAAGAGGAGAAACATGCAGTCACTTGCAGATCTATGTGATCATCTCGCTCATGACAGTAAGAGGCAGGAACACAGAATGGTTTAATCTGCGTGACTGTCTCCCAGCTTAGCTGCTGGGAACTGTCAGGCATAGTGGCTCCTTGTGTGTTTGGATGATGAGCTTTTGCTTTCCTCCAGACAATGAATTCTCAGGTGTTTTGTCTGCTTTACATATGTACTTGCAGAACGGCAGTGGGTGCTCAGAACAGAATAGAAATATCTGACTGCTAAAATGTCTTGTCATTGATCTTCTGGCTCAGCTGAAGCTGCCTTTCCTCCTTTCCATAGCTCTTTGAAGGAGATGGTAATCCTGTGCAGCATGAGTTCATCACTGAGATCTAAGAGTTGTGTGCCATGAAAGAGTATTCCCTTTTGTGTGATATTCCTTATGGCTCTTTGGTAACTTGAGAATGGAAACAGTAGGTAAAATGCTGTGGGTTACAGTTTCAGTTTCCTATAAGCCAGTATTATTTCTTTTGCACCTTCCTTCCTACAGTCCTGAGTTGTTTACGATTATTTTAAAGCATGTCTTTCACCTGGCACGTAAGGAGCCTAGCACTAGTATTATAAAGGAGGTGAGTTCCACAGATGTCATTGCTTTGTTGGTTTTCTTAGAGTGTACTTTTTGCTACAAGAAGCCTGAGATTTAGGTAGTCTAGTCTACTTTCTATTATATACCATAGCTGAAGCTGGAATAATATGTAAACCTCAACAGTATCCCTTCATTTCTAAGAACCTTCGTTTCAGTTCAACTCTATTTGCAATAAATCAGTAAGTCAGCTTCACACAAACTTTTGAGGCAGCAGCATAATGCTACTTGCTTGCTCCCTTTTGTCTTAATTTGCAGACTTTGTTGTAAAGAACTTCTAGGCTTTCCCAATAGTGAGAAAAAAGGGCAAAAAAAAAAAAAAACCAACCCAAAACTAAAATAAAGCCTTACCCTCAGCCTACTTTGTAGCTTGTGCTTTTACCAGCTGTTATAGTTAATTGGAATCAGAGGAATTGTTTGCTCAAGTACCGTAGAAATCTGTAACTAGCTCTGTTTCTTACTAGACTTTTATTCTCCTTTAGAGAAATGTACATTATTTTTTTTTTTTTGTAATTAAAGTCTCTGTATTATAAAGTGATTTAAACTGCTGCGTTTCTAGGTATATATCTGGTGAGAGCGTGCCTTCTTAAAAGGAAAAAAAACCCTTTACTAGGATATAGAGATTCTGCTTATTTAAGATTCTTATTGATATCTGACTGGCTCGGATTGTGCTTACTTTTAACACGCCTATTGGATTGCATCCTGCAGGTATTTTGAAGGTGGAGTCTCCTCTGTCTACCTCTGGGATCTGGATCATGGTTTTGCCGGGGTGATCCTCATTAAGAAAGCTGGAGATGGATCAAAGAAGATTAAAGGATGCTGGGATTCCATCCACGTGGTGGAGGTTCAGGTACAGCCTCTGGGGCAGCTGATATTCCTAAGTGAAAACAAAACCCAGTTAATTCCAGACAATTAACGAGCACAGGTGTTCCACTGAACAATGCAATATTGTGTTAGGGGCTGTAAACTTCTTTCCCCTGTTAATTTTTGAAAATTCCCTGAAGCAATTTGGATAGAGATAAGTCAGGGCTGTAATCAAAAAGAATCCCAGAAGAATTGAAAGTATGTTACTTTCTGTGCATGTGATCCTGAGATTATTTTTTTTTGTAACATAAAGGTCTACAGATAAGTATCACTAATTAGGTAATAAAAACAAGGTAATAGGAGGTTAAATTGCTCTAACTAGATTTGCTTTGGAAAATTAGGGGAATGTACACACTTAAAATTGTTTTTAAGAAACAGACTGTGCTACATGAGTGGAGTTACACATACCTGTTCTGTTGCTCGTAGGGTCTTTGGGGCCAGCCACCATTTAGTTTTTGGAGGGATTTTAATGTTTTGTCTCTATCCCTTTTTGTTATCCTTCCACTTCTAGGAGAAATCCAGTGGTCGTACCGCTCATTACAAGCTGACCTCCACAGTGATGCTGTGGCTGCAGACTAATAAAACTGGATCTGGTACCATGAACCTTGGAGGGAGCCTTACCAGACAGGTATGTCTCTGTATATTGGCAGGAGTGCACGCTGCAGACCCAAGGCATGCCTTTCCTTATTTATATACCCAGTAGCCCCAGTCAGGAACAAAAAGTTGATTTTTGTGAGGTGTTGTATAAACAATATATTCTCCTGCTGCATATGCAGCCCAGTGAAACAGTTAATGCGTAAGTGTGTAATTACCAGGAAGCCCCTTGAACTTTGCTTGATGGCAGTATAGCTTTCAATTTAAACTAAAAAACATTCAGTAAGAGCTTAGACTTGCTTCTAAGTCTTAGTTTTTCTTTTTGTATGCCTAAATTTTTATACTTCCATATGTGTTACCCAGACAGATATTTTTATCTGTAAGATTTGCCCACTTTTGTACTGGAAGATTCAAAAAGGATTATAAAACTGCAAGATGACCTCTTTTGTTCTGTCTCTTTTATGAGCCAGCTAGGCCACCGTGAACAAGCCTGTCTTTTTCATTGACTATAGGATTCTTCTGTTCTTAGAGACTTCAGTTACCTTTTAATGTCCTCCTTTAGTATTTTCCTCCTGCAGTACCATGACACCGATTTCTTTTAAAAAAAAAAAAAAATCCAAAACAAAAAAATAAAATTCTCTTCTAAACATTTGGGGGTTTTGTGCCAGCGTTAATTACTTTTGAGTTCCTCTTGAGAGAGCCGGTTTTCGCACGGAAGGTGCCAGACTGATGACGGCTCAGGCTGTGCTGCTGTCTTAGTCTCTGACAGGCAGAATCCGCTGGACTTGCCTGGGTGAAGGTGCTTCTGCCCCAGCCACCTGCCAAAGGTTGCCATCTCCCTGCTTCATGCCGCTGAGGAATTGCGGTTGCTTAAGATCTGGACTGTGGAAATCAGTGACTCAAGCAGAGTAATAAACTCTGGAGGACAGGAGGCATATTGTATGGTCATGAGTGACTAGAGAGATTGGCAGTAGCTAAAACTCCTTTATGAGACTTCCCAGGGCAGACTGTTGCTTTCGATACAAAGGACAATGCAGACTCTGTTAAGCAGTTCATGTTTTTGTACAGGTTTGAGCCAGGCGAAGGAAAGAAGGGTCTGTGACTGCAGAGAGGAACTGAAATTGTTAGCATTGCAGTCGCAGAAGCTTGCCCTAGACCTAGGTGATTTTTCTTTCCACGTTGTTGATTTACAGAAGAAGCTGATGGAAAAGCACGAGGCGGGGGGGGCGGAAAGGCATCTGGAGACTGTTTTGAGCATTGCGCACTCTTTTAAAATGTTTGCGGTAATTACACCCGAGTTATGGTGACCCGGACAAATATTTAATCACAGGCCTTCCTAATACTTTAAATCATAGCTGTGAAGTGGAGGCCAAGGGCTTGACTCTGGCCGTGGCCTTATGGTGCGTGAGAGCTGTGCCAAGGAAAACAAGAGTCTGTTGAGAATGGGTGTCCTCAGTACACCTTGGCCTGAACTGCTAGGCCTTGTTTAGTTTGACTTTCACTCTCTAAGCTGTAGTGGGGAGATTCATGCTTCTGTCATCATTTTAACAGCAGATCATTTAATTCATATGTGATGCATTAAAGCAGGGGCCTGCTTCCAATGTAAGTAACCATAAAAAAAGCCACTGGGGTAACGATGCACTGCTTCTGCACAAACAATGGAAACTTGAGTCTCAGAATTTAGCTTCGGGCCGGAGATTTTCTGTTTGCAGATGCCATAGCAGGCTTAATGGGATAGGCTTCGTCCGAATCCACAGCAGAAAACGAAAATCTTCATGCTGCCTTGAGGTCTGCGATGCGAGGAGGAGCTGTTTGTCCTGAGCCATTTATTTAGCTGTAGCTGGACTAAACTCCTGAGTGCAAGGCTTTTACTTTGCTGTAAACCCAGATTGCCACATCACCTAAGGGACAGCAGGTTTTATTTTTACTTTTTGGTAGGCTTTTTATACGGTCTGCAGCAAACTTAGGCCCGAAAGTAAGTTTTGGTAATCTCTTGAATGGTATGTTACAGTTTTACCTTGATGATATCAGTAATCTGATGTCCTAACCATAATTTTGAAATAATTTTGTCCATAGAAATTGTACATGGTTTTAGTCAACTCAACATTTAAGCTACTTGACCACCTTTGATCCTAAAATGTGAATAGCAGATGTCCTTGTGTTTCAGTGGAAGCTTTTGAAGTGTTCACAAGCTTTGTAATATCCTGGCTTATAAACCGATGGCGAAGGGAACCTTTCAATGCTTTGAAAGGGAAGTCTGTTGAGAGCCATTACTCTGAAACCAGTTTCGCCTCGTAGCTGCGAATCGGGTATTTTTCGAGTGATGACTGGAATGATTAACTTGGTGGCCAGGAGCAGGCGCAAAGGAATAGCTCATGTAATGCCTCCTAATTCACCATCTCTGGCAGCGACGAAGAGCTGGGCATGTCTCGCATTGAAATGCTATGGGGAGCACTTGCAACTTCATATGGAAACACTTGCTCAGTAATTCCCCTTCCTAACGTCTGCAGATTACACTTGGTGCAAGTAATCAAGCGGTCCTATTTGTTCTTCTGTGAATGGACAACGTGGTAGCGTTGGTAGAGCTGAACTTGGATCTAGAAGTAGGAAAGAGCTGTTCTCTGCTGTCATTTCCTATCGGGGAAATATTGTTGCCCCGCATCAGACACAAACGTGGGGGTTTTTTGTTGCCTTTATCGAGACTATTTGGAAAAACTTGTCTTTGCATTTCTTGCATGTCCCCAGACTCTTGTTACTACAACGCTCCCACTTAGGCTATTCCTAAATGTTGCACTGAATTTCTAAGATGACTTTTTTTTTTCTTTCCAAGACACCATATACGTGAGCATTCCGACACCTAGCTTGGGGCCATGTGATGTTATGTTCTGGGTAGATATTAGTTAGAGGTCATGTCCCGATCCTATGTCTACTTTGATGTTGTACACTGAGAATTGACATATCTCTTCCAATTCATTGAACTACTGCTTTTCAGTGGCTTTCTCAGTGCGGTTTTTCGTGTCCTGCAATAGGAGTTGTCTCTGTCTTTGTAAGGGGAAAGTAACCGTATAATACTACATTTGTAAGTGGACAGAATAAGGAAGGAGAGGGAGACACATGGTAGATGGGGGGCTCGGCCTGTTTTGGGAAGCTGAAAATCTGCTTTGTGTAGCTTTAATTTACTTTACCTGGTGGTTTTCAAATGAGAACTTCAGGCATTTGCTTTATCAGTTCAATTATGGAAGTTTCTTTTAAAGAGCTAGAGTACAAACTAATTCAAAGAAAATGGCACGGGATGTGTTCTGAATGGAGTTTTGGATTTTGATTTTGTTTAAAATGTAGGATTTCACATTCTGTCCTGATCCAATAGAGAAATGTGCGTATATACACACACAAGTGTATAACACAAACACATATGTGCAGTGATATATAGTTCTTTACATAATCTATGTGTATCCATAATTGATTTATATATGTGCATGTATAAATTTTTGTCTTGAGAGGATGAGAGAAATTCTTAGCCAGCTCCATGTGCGTAGGATCCATAGATCATAATTTTGGTCTGAATACTTACGGAGAATTAAAGCTTAAGTGACATCTTCACATTGGACACTTCATTCGGTCATTGTTGAAGCAATCCTTTTGTATGGAACAACACTTGTGGTTTTGCCTAGGGAAGGTTTTGTTCTATTCTTTAGTGATATATGTTGTTATACATAAATACTGACACAGTGTACGTAGCCATCTCTGTTCTGACTCCAGAGGACGTTATAGAAGAAGTTTTTCGTGGAATTAGAAGGAGAAAGCTGATTTCGTGCCTGCCCCCTCCTTGCTGTGGTCCACCCCCAAGAAGCATGCAATGTCCGATAGATAACTTCTATTTTTACAGTTGCCTAAAGAAGGGTGCTCTTCCAGACAGTCTGTTCTGGAGACGAGCCTGGATGCAACTCAGGAGAGCTCGGAGTTGAAGCACTGCAGGCCGGGCTGGAGGAAGTAACTCCCAGCTCACATCCGACACTGGCAGGCTTCAGTCAATACAAGGACTGAGGCTGGAATTTGGATAGGGAAGGAGCGATCGGCATGTTATATGCCGTCTGCCTTGGTGAGGGGCAGCAGACTGAGGTGCTGTACGTCCGAGGGGAAAGGACAGGACATGCTACCTTCAATTTACAACAAAGGGAGTAGTGCTTGCAGGGAAATGAAAAATGCCAGCAGCTTTTCAATTACCTTGCACGTTCTCCAATGACTGCAGGTAACTCCCACCCCCCTCCTGATTCAAGCCAGATGCTTGGCAGATGATGTTCTCTCTGACAGATGTTAAAGTCCCGTCCCCGTTGTGTACATTGGAATTACTTGTGTAGTTTGCCATGGCACTGTATTGCTTTCACTGAATTTTGAGGTTTCATTAGGCAGCGCTTTTATTTAAGGTAAGAGCAGCTGTATGATCGTGTTTCATTTTATGCAAAGTAGATGTATCCTTCCCGTTTTCTGGCAAATAGTCAAAACTGCACTTTGTTGGGTAGATTTCTGGAGTCCCCTCCTTAAAAGCAAGACTACCAGGTGCCTTTCTGAGATAGCGTTGTGCACAAAGAACCTGTGTGTGTTTCCTCAGCCAGAATGAACATTGTGAGGAAGTGCAAGTTTGCCGAGAAAGAAGTTGTCTCAAAACCTATAGTTTATTTATATACAGAGGTGTGGGAAGGGGAGGATATAAAGTTATTGGGGAAGTGAAGCCTGGGATTTCAGATTAAAGCAGCACAGATGTGCGTTGATTTTCATACTTCAAATACTCTCTAGCGAAGGTGGAACATTCTGTGGAGCTGCATGAAGGCTTATCTATTGCAAACTGAGCTCTCCCCGCGTTTGGGAAAATGTGCCCTGTGATATATTACTGCTCAATAAAACACCAGCAGAGACATTCTGCCATTTATCATAATAGGTAAATCCTCCGAGGCTTGTGCTCTGCAATTAGGAGAGTCATATATTTTCATCAAGTTGAGCTTTCATGTAAAGGCCTATCCCACCGACTTCCAGATGTTGTAGTGTTAAGCGGGGCGTTGGGGAGTGTTTTTCCACCAGAGGGATCTTCAAGTTGTAGCTGTCACAATCCTCAGCAGTTGTCCAGTTTCCTGGAGGCACTGTCTCTTTAATTGCTAACCAAGTAGTATTTTGGGGTGAAGAGGATAGCAGAGATGTTCTGAACAGTGATTGTGTGGGAAATTATTTCTGCTTCACATGAACATATAGATTTTACAGCGGTTCAGTTGTATAATAGCTGGTTTAGAAAAAGAGTAGAAGAGTTGAGCACATGTGGACTGGTGGCATATAGAGCTGATGTAGCATCCCCAGATTTGCTCATGGTTTTGAATATACAATTTGGTAAAGGCTATGGGATATCTTTGGTTACACTGGTTAGAGTAAATATACATGAAGGCCGTGAAAGGATGAGGTAAGTTCTCAGCCGATTTCTACAAAGCTGCAAGGTCCGTAGAGCTCACAACCTTCATTTATCTAGTTACAGTTTGAAATAGGCATTGGAGAGAGAGGCCAAATTTTGCCTCACCGATATCCAAATAATTCCACATATTTTCCACCTGGAGACTTCAGTCTGCCCGCTGCCGGTGGCTTGGGAGCCTTTGGCTCGCATTGGTCTGTTTGTGTTTCATTAAAGAGATCTTCATGTTGCTCCGTGGCCAGAGCAGCTGTGGATGTTGTCGTCAGTTCTTCAGAGCAAAATGGTGGATGAGTTTCCTTCTTATCTTTCTAGTATTTTTGGGCACTTTCATGATGCACTGAAGTGTTTATCCAACTTAAATTTATCTCTTCGTATTAACTCTTCCTCCAAATAACATTTAGAGGAAGCCCAGACAGCTGCTATATTCCATGCAGGAAACATCCAAAGTGACCAGCCAGCCATCGAGAGCTTAATATACCCAGAAGAGTGAGTTTCCCTCTGAGTCAGACTTGCAGCAGATGGCTGGGGAAATGAGGCAAGGAAGCCAAGCAGCGTATCTCTCGGACGGGAGGGGAGCGACTGAGCCATGTAGATTGGACTTGGCTCATTCTGGAGCGTTAGGTTTTTGGCTGAGCTCGACGGCAGATGGGGAGTGACAGTGGGAAGATGAGCTGCTTGTTAACATCAACTTACAGAATGGAATTTCCCCTCAAAGCAAATTAACCCCTTTGTTTAAGCAGCTATAGGCTTTCTGCTTAGGTCCGTGCAGTAACTGCCACCGGAAGGAACCTTTAAAAATCCCAACAACTCTGCTGTTTGTATAACATGGCTGCTTACTGACTCTGAACTCCATTAAAACAGCCTCTCGTAACATCTGGGCTTCTATAGCATATAAAAATGTTTTCCTTCTGGCAGCAGTTTTTATGGAGCTGTAATAATATACGTTTTGCAGAAAAATAATTCTATTTTCAGATTCTGCTGCTTACCAATGAGCTTGGCCTGTCCAGGTGTGGAGGAGACGCTGTGGGGAGCCTGTGGAAGTAAATGACCCACTGCCAGCTCCCCGGCTGCCCCAGATTTGGTCCATTTGCTGATAGTTCCCAAACTCACCATAACATGTATATGTGTGTTTGCGTCGTTTAGATTTATATTCTCCCTCTACTGCAACTGGATCCATTCTCCAGGCAGCATGTCTCCATTACATGTAAACAAGCTGACTGCCATCTAAAGGAAAAATTAAATGTCCTTGTTCTCTTTCTCCCCCTCATCGAGGTTATCTTTTGCCTTCAGGGTTCCAACTAAATTACATGCTTCCCCAAGCCTGTTAGAGACTTGGCTTATTAGAAGAAACCTGTAGCTGGCCCAGATTTTTAAACTCTACCCTGAGGGAGGGATATGAACAGATGGATAAGAGAATTCAGTGGGATTAGTAAAACTCTTTGAAGACTGTTCTTCCCACTA
Source organism: Burhinus bistriatus (assembly GCA_013397275.1). NCBI lineage: Eukaryota > Metazoa > Chordata > Aves > Charadriiformes > Burhinidae > Burhinus > Burhinus bistriatus. The sequence goes on from VYXH01005112.1 coordinate 90,367, forward strand.
AATTTTTCTCCTGGTTTTGTTTTCGTGCCATCTCAGCACATCTTGTATCAGTTGAGGTTCCTGGGACTGATAGTCATTGTTCAACAGCTTGTCTGCGTTTAGCCAGAATTTTCATCTCAAGAACTGGGGAAGCTGGTCTTTGCCTTAGCACAGATTGTGGATGCTCAGCCATGGCTTCTGGATGAACATTACATGGAGCAAAGTCAGATGAAATAAAGCAAGTATTGCATTCTGCAGAACCAGCTCCCAACTTGTGATCTTAGTGATGAAAAATCTCACCTAGTTCAGGTCCCTGTCTCCTGTTCAGATACTACACTAAGAGCATGATGTCATTATACACTTAAGTTGATCCAGCTCTGAATTTCGACTGCAAAAGGCAGTCTGCTTCTTTCCCCCATCCTTACTGCTTTGTACGTCCTTCCCCCTAATAGTTAGGTAAATGTACGTTCAGCTTTTTGGTCTAAAAGAAAAAAGAGCTACAAGCTGCCAAATTTCTCTTTCCATACTATTGCTGTATCACCAGTCTTGCAGGTAGTCGTGCTTTTTGTATTGTCTGCACCTTCCCTCTCTACTGGAAGGTAAATAATGCCTGAGGTGTCTTTTGCCAGGAGAGCCTGAGAATGGAGAATGTGCCCCATGTGCGGTCAGAAGTAGCGTTTGGGGTGAAGATTAAAATAAAAAATCAGCTGGTTTTGCAGGGGTAGTTCAGAGCTGTTAAACTGACAGCACCATCCTTGTGTACATCTCATCAGCAGCAACCTTGTTTTCATATCCACATGCTGTGCTACTGTGCTTCTTGTCGTGTTTCATGGTCACTACCGTAGATCTCCTGCAGCCGCTTAGTAGGCAGGGAATGACAATTTTGTAGTGCCTGTCTACACCAGGGATCTACAGCAGGGCTTTATTTTGATTCATGGTTTCTATTACGCTATGTTTCTGTTATCAACATGGGAGCCTTTGTCTAGTTCTGGGAGTTTCTCAGTACATTATTGGTCTGTTTGCACATTGAAAGAAGAGTTACTGTAGGATTTTAAGACCCATTTCTTCCATCCCTTCTCTTGATAAGGAAAGCTGTCATGCATCTACTGTCAGATTTCCGTGTTACCAATGGACCTGTGTCTTTCCTTTCTAGATGGAGAAAGATGAGACTGTGAGTGACTCCTCTCCACACATAGCCAATATCGGACGCTTGGTAGAGGTAAGTGCTGTGAAGCCCCTGCAGCTTGAGCCTCCTGCAGGTTCTCTTGCCTGTATTTGGTCCCATGTCTAAGAATTTTGTTGTGCGCTTGCTTTTGTCTTTACAAACAAGTTATTTATTCATATTATATCAAGTCTAATTGTGCTAATGTTGTTGCTCAGTGTTTGATGGCTCAGCACTCCTCCTGTCATGTCTTCCAACAGTTTGTAGATCAAGAACTCCGCTCTGCACTTTGTCTCCTCATTACAGCAATAATCTTCCTGTGAAATAAGTGGTCCTTTCTTCAGAACTAGTTAACAATTTCCTACCGTCGTGCTGCTATAGTCACTGTCGGGCAGAATTATTTAAAGTCAGGTTGTGTTATACAGAAACTTTAACTGGAAGTTCAGTGTGTATCAAGTGCTTATTAAATCCACTGGAATTGTTTTTATGGCAGCTGTCAGTCAGGTATGCTCAGCACGATGAGTGAAGGATGTGATTGTCTTAGCTGCTCAGAAGGGCTTTGGTGCAACACTAGTTTGCTGTTTCACTGTACCGTCCTGTATGAAGGTGTTCTTGATTCCCTTGATCTTCATAGCCACTTTGGCAAGAGAGGAGGAAATTCTCAACTAAAATAGACTATAATGCTTTTTTTGAAGGAACTGGGAAATGAAAGGAAGGCAGGCGCTGCTTTTTTGATCGCTTTTCTAAGTTTTTGGCTTGAGTGAAAGCGACCTCGTGAAAAAATGCTGCTTATTTACAAGATCCTTCTCAAAACTGAACAAGTTGCTAGCTCAGAAATTCAAAGTAACCCGTAAGCACAAAGCTATTGACCTGTTGGTTATGCTAAATGACTGACTTGCCACTTGTAGTTCGTTCAGTGCCAGGAAATTACAGAGTAAGGTTGGGGTGAAATGCATTTTCCTTTTCTGCAGCCGAGTGCAGAAAAATTGATAGCTGGACAGAAACTGCCCTCTTGTGGTCCAGAAAGACATCTCATAGCCTGGAGTAATTAATGGGGAGGAGAGGACAGGAATAGAGCGAAGCCTTTATTTCTTTGATAAGAGCAGAGAGATAGGGTCATACTGCCTTCTGTGAGAATTTAAATAGTAGGAATATGCAGGAACCATGCCGTGGCAAGTGTTCTTTATCAAGATGAACACATGCGGTGCACAGAAAAGCGTAAGTGCACCATTCCCGAAAACAGCCGATGTGACTAAAGATGCGGTTTCTTACTTTTTTTCCTAGGACATGGAAAACAAAATCAGAAGTACACTGAATGAGATTTATTTTGGAAAAACAAAGGACATCGTTAATGGGCTGAGGTAAGGGGTTCTCCAGCTGAGTATTGGACCCCCATTGCTTCCCTGCGTTCCCCTGCAGCGCCTGTGGTACTGTCCCCAGCCGAGCATTGATCCGCTTCTGTTTGCTGGAACTCCCCTTTCCTACACAAAGTCTTTTCGTGTCCCTAGTTGTTCACCTCACTGTGCTTTGGAAACATTCTTTGTTGTGTGGAGTTTAGGGAACACTTCTACCTTGTGACTGTAGGAATTTGAAGCAATGTTTTAATCCCTTGTTCCATCACCAGGAAGAAAGTAGCCCAATTAGCAATGCTTGTATTTTAGGATTATTTTTACTTAGCAGTTTTATTCTTCATGGTCCTGAAAGTTGTATTTAAATTCTGACTTCTCTTTCTGCTAGTCTTAAAAACAGTCAGTTGGTCCCAGAATTAAGTCATGACATTAATAGTTTGCGGTATTTAGACTTTGGTTTAAATTCTATCTTTCTCTCAACACCGCTGGTCAAAATATAGCGTACTAGAACATGTTAAGTGAATAACCCCCCCCCTCGTGCCTTTCTGTAGGGAAACTGTACTGTACTTTTCAGCCCCTGCTCACTTCTGGTCAGGAATTTTTCATAGAAATCCCAAGCTGGTAGTTCTCATGCTTGTAGAGGAAAGTACAGAACTGTGATGCCAAATCATTTCATTTTAAACTGCAGATAGACCTCCTAGCACAGTGCGAGAATAAACAAATAGTGCAAATAAGTATACTGCTGTTTTCTCACATACTGAAACGTGAAAGAAGCTAGAATAATGATGCTAATTAAATATTTGTGCTGCTGCCTTAACAGCATGGGCAGAAGGAGTTGACAGTATCTGAGAAAGCAGCTGTTCTGGGTTTTTTTTCCAAACCCCAGCTTTCATAACAGGCCTCTGTTTTCATTTGTGGTGTGCAGGGGTTTAGCCAGGAAGCATTTATTAACATTAAAAGGAAATATGTAATACAGTCTTTTTCCTTGTGAACATTGCCCGAAGCTTTTGTAATTGAATCTATTTCCTATGTCTCCTCATTGCTCAGTTTGAGGCATGGTACTTTGTGCGTCGGTGAGATGATCTGCTCAGAACTGGTAACATACAGAGCGTCTGGCTTTTGGCTTTTCCTCTAGCCTTTTTCCTGTTTCTTCTAACCTATGTATTTACACTGATTCTTCCCAAGTGTGCTCCTGGTGGTTTCCAGAATACCGGCTCTGTGTTACTGAGTTCTTCTGACTGTTCTTTTCCCTGTTTACTTCCCTCGTTTCTAAACTGCTCTCTGTAGATCTATTGATGCTATCCCCGACAACCAAAAGTATAAGCAGTTGCAGAGGGAGCTTTCTCAAGTGTTGACCCAGCGCCAGATCTACATCCAGCCTGATAACTAAACCAATCCAGGTACCCCCTGCCTGTGAGGTGTGACAAGCGGCACTAAACCAGGACTCACCCAGCCAAGACCTCTGCATGATAACTGAGACCAGAACTAACCCCTAACTCCCGCAGACTGATAAACGACATTTGATCCGTATTTCACCCAAGGGTTACTTCTTAATACGGCCAACTAAATGCTGTGATTTTGGTTTTAAATGTTACTCCACCCCTTCCCCCCATTTGAAATATCATGCTCTGAAATGTGGCAGGACTTACCCCTTTGCACTCTGGCTTGGGAGCAAGAAAGGAGCACGTGGTCACGTACCCAGAGTGGTGTTAGCTTGGTCTGATTCGATCTGGAAGCCCCAGGACTCTGTCCCTTGTGCACCACCAGTTTTTTTACAGCTGTGGTACACTGCTTCAGTGAAGAAACTCCCTATAATCTTAGTGTCCTCCCTGCAGAAAGGAATGAAATCTTGGAAGTTTTGCAGTCTGGGGGAGGGAGGAGGGGAAGGTACTTCCCATGACTTCTGAGCAAACGTGAGCTCACCCCACGTGCACATCCCCTATTTGCCTGCCGTATCTTGAATTTCCTTGGAGCTTGAAATCCCATCCTGCTCAAGCTCTGCTGAAACATTTCTAGCCTCCACTTGCTTGTGCTTGGCACAGCCTCTGAAGGGATTTGTTCATATGCTCTCGTTTGCTCTGGAGCTCTGAATGTCTAGGACGCACGGCAGTGACTAACCCTGAGCCAGTTTAACCTTCCACTCCAATTCATAATGAGTTACAGATGTTGTCTTAAACACGTTAAGCTGACGAAGGGGAAAATGCACTGTTTGTTGATAATGGCCAAGAACCACGTCTTTAGCCTGTGACAAATGCAAATATAAAATGTATATATTTTTATTAAAGCAGCAGAAGTCTCCAGAGACAAGAGAATGGAAATACTGTTATAAAAATGTTAGGAAAATAACTGACACAAAGAGCAGCCTTGTTTACAGGAGACAGCATCCAGGCAAAATAAGGTAGCTTTGAGTACTGAAAAGGGTGTGAAATAGGGTTTACATGGGGAGAAATCCTACCAGACTGGACCCTAACCACTTCTCTGTGGTAGCAGCTCCTGAAAAGTCTAGTGTTATTATGCTATCAATGATCACAATTACGAGGGCTTTTTTTAAAAATGGAAATTTCTTATAGTACCATTGAAAATGGAGGTTCCTCCGCAGCTATCTTACAGGGCAGTGAGCCAAGATGACTCCAAAAAGATGCAGCTTTTCTTCTATAACCAAACTTTTAGCCAAAAGGAAGCCCTGCAGGAATCTTGCTGACAGTATCTCTGTTCTTCTTCGGCTGCTTTGATTCACTAATTACTCTAGGTAAGGTACAAACGGCAAAAGCAAATTCACAAACAGAAACTCTGGCCGCTTTTCCCACTGGTGAAATACGCTGGAGGGAAGTTTTGACGTGGCTGCTCGACCCTGGGTGAACAGTCTGCAAAAAGGTTCAGGAGCTCCCCCAGCCCAGCCCTTTTCACCTTCGTGGGTAGAGGCTGGATTTTCTCTGCCTTCTCGTCACGGTCATTTGGAGAGCAAGAGCGCTAACACCCTTCGCTGGTGGTACACTGGGGTTTTTCCAATCTGTAACGTAAAAAACGGGGAATCTCCCTCCAGCAGCTGGAGGCGGAGTGGAGCTTCTGGGGAAGCGCGTCTTTTGGTGCCATCCTTGCTAGAGTGGATTTTGCTTTGATATACTCACTGAAGTGTTCACTTTGCCTTCTGCTTTCCGTATTAAAACAGGCGAGCTGAGTTTGGTTTCCTCTAAGCCTGGGTTGAGGTGCTTCTCCTTCCTATTGACTCACGGGCCAGAAGAACTGTTAAAAACGCCCTCCCGCAAATACGTTGCCTCTGACTCGCATTTTTTTCTTCCCCCACAGGTCTGTGCAGACTTTTGCAGACAAATCAAAACAAGAAGCTCTTAAAAACGACCTGGTGGAGGCTTTGAAGAGAAAGCAGCAAAGTTAAAATACTCTTCATGCTAACAAGACATGCCATGCACTCGTTAGATTCCTTTCTTAGAAAACTCATCCCCCCCCCTTGCCCTTTTCTGTTACGTCACGTCACAATTTGCATTCAGTACTATCCATGCAACGCCATCTTCTCCCCATGAATAAAGCTGTACAAACTTTTTCAGTCTCTGAGGCCTACTTTGCACCACATTTTACTATTGAGACCTTAGGCTACGTTTCTGTAGAAGTCCATGTATTTCTTTTTTTCCCCCCTCCTCTCTTCCACCCTCTCCCATTTATATGCATACACACGGATCATTGTTTTGTCTTTTCCTCCCCATCCCCTCCTGCCTTTTGTTACATTGGTGTAAAAAATGTAAAACAAAAATTTATTAAATACTGTGGTGTGTGAAAGAGGAAGAACTGGAAAAAAAAAAAATTAATAAAAAAAATCTATTCCACGTATGTTTGGGGGCTGGGCACAGGGGATGGCTGGTGGGAGGGAGGGAAGAGAGGGTGTTCCTTGGTGTTGTACTATACTGACTAAACCAGATTTGGAAGGAGACGTTGATTAGGAGACCTGCTGAAAGTTCTGCTCTTCTATAGCCTGGTTCCAAGGCGCTTTTCTGTCAATTTTTATGGAATGCAAAAGGGGTTTTTGTTTTGATTTTGTTTTTTTTGTAAAGCTTAAATTGAATCTACATCTGATACTTGAGCCTCCATACTTAAAAAATAAAAAAATAAAAAAAAAAAAGACAAACAAAAAAAATAAAAATAAAAAAAGTCCCAGGAAGCAGTGTGTGCGGTTGGTGTCCTTCTTACTTCTGTTCCCTTCTTGCAGCGTTACGTGGGGTTTGTGCTGTAAACACTTTCCTTTGTAGCAACTGGAAGCAATCGCTCTGGCGATGTGTGCTTGAAAACACAGGCAAACACCGAACACATCAGGAATCCAACCAGCCGCTGGCTTACGTGGCTGCAGAAAGCAAGAAAGCTTTTTTTCCCCCCTTTTTTTTTTTCTTTCTTTCCCTCGCATTCAGGTTAGCTGAAATGTGTTGGTTTTAAAGAGGGGGGTGATGTACGGCTGCTCTTTGCAGGTGCAGCGTTACCTGGCTGTGGTACTCGGTTGCTTGTTGCATTTCCAAGATGCCGACACCGGGATGCTGGTGTCCTGCTGCTGCGACTGATGCTTCAGGCATCCAGCAAACAGGGAGCAGATGTATTTAGAGGAGAAGGATTGGTCCGGCTTTACTGGGTGCGTAGTCTGGGGAGGGGGGAACCTGTGTGTTGAAACCCTGCGGCGGGCGGAGGAAAGGCATTTCGGTTCGCTTGGCAGTTTGAGGTGGATGGTTCCAAGCATCGATGCTCACCCAAAAGCTCCTTCTCCGCTTGGTCCCTATGTGATTTGTGAACCTTGTCCAGGCTTTCCCCCCACTTTAAACCCCTGGTGGTCTGTGCGGTTTCAGCTCCATGGCCTCCTTCGATGCGCTTTGGTTATAACAAACTTAATCTTGGTGAAATGGAGAAAGCGAGTACCTGCCCGTGGCCGTTGGAATTAGCCTTTGGGTGAACCTATGCCAATTGAGACTGTTGGCATGAATATTGATTAATGCGCTCTAATTTTGCTTTTCTACTGTGACCTGTTTCACATCCAGACGTCTGCAGGTGATTACAGTCCTGTGCCGGAGCATTTTCCTGGGGGCCTCCGTTCCGTGGCGCAGCCCATACAGGACGCAGGCTGGGGAGGGGCACGCACATGTTTGCCTCCAAGCCGGGATCCCCAAGGGGAACACGATCAGAATTTGTCGTCTCTTGGTTCTGTGCGAAGAAGAACCTTTTTTGAAGTAGTGGGAGATAAGTTTGCGTGAGCTCTTGAAGCTTGGAAAAGAGCCTGTTAGCCCCAGAGGGGGGAGACTCGGAGTTCCCCTCGCCTGTTTCCAACTGAAGTTTTCAAGGGGGTTTATTTTCCTTCCCCAAAGCCATCTCTGTGCACACTAGCCAAAAATGGAAGTGTCTCATCTCGGATAAATTTAAGGTCTAGGCTTGGAGTATGCCAAGATGCCCTAACTGCTTGTGCGCAGGGATACATCCTTCCCGCAGAGCCCTCGTACAGCTACGATCTGCAGGGTAGATGCAACCACAGCAGCGCTTTATTCCTCTCCTCTTCTCAAACCTGATAGTTTGGGTGCCGACCTCCAGCTTTGGCTTGGCTGCTCCAGCCCCCAGCCTGCCACCGCGTTACATTCTCGCTCAGGGACACGTTGCTTCTGGTCCCTGTCTCTTCTGGTTTAACGCTCGCCTCTGTGCCATCCTCAGTCGCCGGCTCTCCTGGGGACAGGGCTGCGTTAGTCTCGGGGGGATGACAACCTCAGCGAGAACCTCTCTGCGACATGAATCTCCATCCACCGTCACCACGATGGCTGCTGGCACGTAAACATACGTGTGTGTATATATATATTTTTACCTCCGTATATTAGAGGTTGTTTTTCTGGCTTTAAGAACAGCTCTTGGCCAGCTGGTATATGGCAATCATCAACCTTTGTTTCCGCAAGGTAGGTGTGCCAAATCCCATCCCATCCCTCTGCGGAGGTCAGCTCAGTAAATCTCAGTAAACCAACCGTGCCTTCACCGGCGCTTCAGGGCTGAGCTAGCAAACGAGAGCCGAGGTTAAAATACACTCCTCTAATAAAACCAAGCCCCGGGGTCTTTATCTGTAAAGGTATCGAGGTCTAACGAAGCCGGGCTTTCTATCTTGCTAGGAATCTGCTCGTGGTTTGTATTCGTACTGGCTAGGAATTGTTTTTCTGCAATTCCTAGGGAAAGACAGCAGAGGAAATCCTGCTGGCTCGAGGACAGGGAAGAGGCAAGCAGCCCCATTGCCCACGAGCCTGGAGGGGAAGGATTGTGAAAGACTGGAGTGAAAAACCCAGCAGCTTTGCTCAGGGGGCTCAGAGAGCCTGAAAAATACTTTTTCTTTCCAAAAACAAATGGGTCAGCTCCAAACACTGGCAGAGCTCATGTTTTAATTAACCTGGTGTTGCAGTTTGATGGGCATCAGGTACTCTGACTCGATCTGCGACGATCGAGGCTGAGCTGTGTAATCACGGAGCTGCGGCTTGGCCTCCTCAGTGCGAGGATGAAGCAGGAAGGAGGGTGACTTCCTCGGGAAGGGCGAATGTCACGGGACCGGCTGAGGAATTGTAAATTAATGATAATATAGCTAAAGCCAAAAGGGGCATGGAGCGGGGCACTGCGTGGGTGGGCAGCGGGGAAGCGCTGGATATTGGGAAAGTAGCAGGAGGGGGAGAAAGAGGGAGCAAAAAGAAGAGCTAAGAGCGACTGCAGGAAAAGGAAAGTTGTTGTTTTTAAAAGGACAAGCTGTGTTAGCTTTTCTTCAACGGCCTACAAGCTTTGGTTGATCTTCCTCTTGCTTGCCCAGTGAGATCGAGCGGCTCCTCCCCAGCAGAAATAGCTCGGCACATGGGATGGAGCCGGGCTGAGGCAGCCACGAGGGCTACGCCACCACTCGAAAAGCTCCTCTCCCACCGGGCACACGGCTTTTCCCAAACCGCTGCTGCTTCCAGTCCTCCTGCGGTCAAGCAGCCACCGTGCTGGCGTGCGGGGCCCTGAGAGGGGGACAAATTCATCAGCACTGGGGATTAAATTCATCAAGCTGGGGATAAACTCATCAAGGAGAGAGGGCAGGACCAAAAACCAGACCGAGCAGAGAGGCAGCATCTTCTGCCTGGGTAACTGCCTCCGCAGCTAACCAGAAAGCAATGGAGCAACTTCCCCAGGCAATCCATGCAAATAAATTGTAGGTGAGGCAAAAAAATGAGAAGTCAGAGACAGGGGGACTATGAGACACATTAAAGAAGAGGCAGGAGCTGCCAGATAAAATGACAAAATAAAACTAAAGGAGGCACGAGGGGGCATGGACTTGTTTTATATTTGTGCAAGCTGTGCTAATTAAAATAGGTAGGTCTGTGTGGATCGAAACACTTTGGTTATGCTGCTCCTTCCTCCTGAGCTGGTTCCAGCTGCTGCCGTATCTTCCAGAAAGATCTCAGCGCTGGAGACGCGAGGCCCACGGAGGTAAGTGGTGCTCATATTTGTGGCAGGTTGGTCATCTCTGTCCCCTCCCCACAGTCCCTTAGGCTCTTCCCATGTTTAGCAGCACCGGGGAAGCTCCAGATCACCCCAGAGGGTGCAGGTAAAGCAGAAGTGACCGAGCTCAGCTGTGGGGCGTAAGAGCAGTGAAGAGCGACTTTTTGAGGTATCCGATAATTCCCTGTTTATCCCGATAGCATCATTGGTATCAAAGAGGTCTCTCAGCAGCATCCTCTGCCACCTGGCTGGGCTTAGCGTCTTAGCAGCATGTGTCACCCGCTGGCTTGGGTCCTCTTCTCCCAGGAGCCACCGGGATGGAGGGGCCGGTTTGCCCGGCGTTAAGGCCAGCTTTCTCGCCGGTATCATGCTGTTTTCCTTCCGGGGCAGGTCCCTTCGTCAGCTCTCCAAGCTGTCACCCTGCTCACCGAGAAGAGCATCCCTCTCTTCGCGGGTACTGGGTCTTCCTCTCCGATAAGCAAGGAACTGGAAGGAGATCTGAGAAGAGGTTAAGGCTCTTCACTCAAGCAAGGGTGGATCTACATGATGCGTTGGGTCTCACCACCCAAAAAAAGGCTGTTTGTGCCAGGAGAGGTGGAAACGGGACAACGAGCTTAATGCAAATAAGGGTCTGAAGCATTCAGCTGTTGCAACACCATAAATTACTCACTGACACGTGGTTGAGCAAGAACAGCTCAAAAGCAACCACTGAGTAGCATCAACCCACCTGCTCCTGCCTAACGCTGCCTGCCCTGAGATAGGATCCCTCCCTGCAAAGCCTTGCCGGCAGGATGCGATCCCGGAGGGAAGTGTTGGCGGGGAAAGGATACAACCACGTCAAGGGAAAGGACACCCAGGCTGCCCACCAGCCAGGGGAGGTGGTGCAGGACATAGTCACCTTCGCCTTGCCCCGGCTCGGGGTTCTTCAGGAGGACGCTGAGGCCGTAGAGCGTGTTCCCCAGCATCACCAGGGCAAAGAGGGAGTAGGAGACCCCAGTGGTGGATTTCCTCTTGTACTGGAGGGGCCAGAGAGAGAAGCTTGTGTGCAGCTCTCCAAAATCTCGGTAGGAAGTAGTATTAATCACCCTCCCACCAAAAAAAAGAAGAAAAAGAGCGGTGACTCAATGCCAAGAGCCTTTTAGTTCCCCTTTTGCTTGTAAATAAAGAAAAAATGAAAGCCCCCACCCTCAAAATATTGGGAGGGGAGAAAAACAAATCTGGCTCTGGAGGGGAAATACAGAAAAACAGTCCCTTGTGAAATGATCCGAGATGGGGACCCGGGACTCTGAGCAAAGAGGAGAAAGACGATCGCACCGCCCTTCTTCAATCTGAAATCTCAGGACCCCAGAGGGTCCCCAGGACCTGGCTGCCATCCTCCTCTGCCCGCACACTTACGTTAGTGTAGATCTGGGGGACTCTGGAGCACAGGTACAGCACGGAGGAGATGGAGCCGATGGTGAAGCCAATGATCTCGCTCTTGCTGAAAGGCTGCAAGGCAAGGAGGGGGGTCATGAGCAGCCCCCGTGTTTTCAGAGATGCGCTTACCGCCCACGCCACGGCTCCGTGCGAGATGAGAGCGGGGCCAAAACCCAGCCTTCGATTTCCCCATCTATCCCCTCGCCCCACTGAGCACAGAGCGGGATCACACTGGTCCACGTGCCCACCCCAGAGTTCATCTTCTCTCCCCCCATCACCCAGATTTAGGAACCGGCTCACCTTCCACCCAAGCTCATCCCCGCGAGTGGAGAGCAGAGACCTCCCTTTGAACATCACCGGGTCCTGCGCCACAGCAGCACCTCTGCCCAGCAAGGAGACGGTCAACACCGTTCCCAGGGAAAGGAAGACGAAGGCTGCGTTGATCGGGGTGGCGACTGTGGGGAATCAAGCGGAGGTTGGTTAGCGGGAGGCTCCTCCATCAGCCCCCGGTGCTGCCCAGCAGCAGCGGCGGGTGCCAGGACCGCCTCCGGGTACAGAGACCTTCAAGCCTTCCCTTATCTCTGCGGTGGCACAGCCAGAACCAAGTATCTCGGGCAATAGCTGCCGCTGGCGCTTTATCTCACAGTGATATGGGCAATTTGTGAGTTATCAGGGAGGAAACTGCTCCTATCTCAGCAGATGGAGAGCATTCGAATTTCTTAAGGTTTAGGGCTCTTAAAAAATCATCCTCCCCCCATCTAAAAGCTTCTCACCACCTTAACTCACAACAGTGCATATTCAAACTCCTGCCAGACCAAGCCCTGCTTCAACAGCAAGACTTGTATTATACTCTGTAAACAAGCTCTCCAGCGTTAACAAAACTACATCATCGATGGGCCGAATACCAATTGGTTTAATAAATTCAAATGGCTTTAACAACTTACATAGTTTTCAGGGTCCAAAGGGATGCCTGTTTGGAGTTCACAGAAAGCTGCAAAGCTAAAAAGTGGATTTTCTCTTGCTGTTTAAGCCTTGCAAGAACCATCCAGGTTCCCTTTTTTACTCCATTTGAACAGGGAGGAACTTCTCCATCACGTCAAGGCTGCCATGACTTGCAAGAGAAGCATTGACTCCGAAACGGCGGAAAAAAATTCCCCCCTTCCCTTAAAGCGCTGGCCTGAGTCAAGAGATCTGGCTGTAGTTTCCAGCTCCAAGACAGAGTCACCGTGTAGCTGCAGGTCAGTAACTTCTTGCTATGTTTAATGCCACCCACAGGGGGGTTATTTTCAAGCCGGACACTGCACGTGGCAGTTTGCAGTGTGTCCTGGTTTCAGCTGGGAAAGAGTTAATTTTCTTTCTAGTGATTGCTGTGCAAGCAATGTCAAGAACACCTATTGTTTTTAGTTGCTGCTAAGTGATATTTACACTATTCAAGGACTTTTTTCAGCTTCCCATAGAAGCATAGGCAGAAGGATGAAATGCCCAATGGAATATTCCATACAATAGCCATCACGCTCAGTATATAAATGGAGGTTGGCCAGGGGTGGGGGGAAATCCGTGATCACTGCTCAGGATGGTGCCAATTCACCGGGCAGTGAGAGTGACTTGTGTGGTTATTATTATGGTTATTTTTCCTTTTCTGTTATTGTTTCTATTAAACTGTCTTTATCTCAACCCACGAGTTTATTTTCCTCCCTTTCTCCTCCTTGAGGGGAGGAAAAGGAGAGGGGGAGCGAGCGGCTGCGTGGTTCTAGTTGCCAGCTGGGGTTAAACCCCGACACAGGGGTTTGCAGAAGCCCCAGGCACGGCCAGTAGCTATTTTCCAAGAAAAAAAAAACCAGCAAGCAGTGAGAGGCATCTAACAGTTGCATCAACACCTCTGCAAAGCAGCTCTGCCCCGACGCATCTCCCCCAGGGATTGCTTCCCCTCCTGGCTCCGCAGCCGGGGACAAGCCAGCCCCAAAGACGTGCCACAGGGAGTGCATGGCCCCTCCACCCTGTAACCCCCAACTCACATCCTCCTCCGCCCCGGTTCTTCACTTTATAGTAGCAGTAGAGAGACAGCATCACCAGGTCTGCCAGCACGTAGTAAACCGCTGTGTAAACCTGCAGGGAGAAGGACGGGTTGGTCCTACCTGCAGAAAGGCTTCCAGCTGATGGCTGGGATAAGCCAGCATCCCGGGGCATGGCATCGAATCCCTGGGGAGAAGGGAGCCGCCCTGGGGCGGGGGAGAAGAAGGGAGCACCCTCCGGGGCAGGGGGAGGGAAGGGAGCACCCTCCGGGGCAGGGGGAGGGAAGGGAGCACCCTCCGGGCGGTTTGGGTCCCTGGTTCCCGGTGCTGCATTAAGCAGCACCCATCCCTCCTGCCTGGAGTCTGGAGTGTTTGAGAGCTGACCCAGCCCCAGCGAGTTGGTCAGTACCTGCAGCGGCAACTGATCGGCCAGGAAGGAACCGATGAGGTTTAGGAGGTCTCCACCCAGCCATCCCAGCAGGAAATATATGGAGAGAGCTCGGTCCATGATGCCCGTTTTGCAGGCTTGGTAAAACTGCCTGCAAGAGAGAGAGTCGGGCAGAGGCACAAACCATAACCCCCAGCTGGTCCAGCGCTAGCCGGGAACCATCCCTAGGTGTCCCTGGTGCTCCCACCTGGATCATTTCACAATTGCCGCCTGCCCGAAGCACTCCGGGGCTGGGGGTGGGGCGGGGAGGAAAAGCAAAGATTTCCTCCAGCAAAGCCACATGTGTCCCTGCAAACTGGCCCCCGTGAGAACTCCTGCAACCCACTGGGTGCTCGCAGCATCCCGCTGGGCTCAAGCCCTGGTGATCCGTCCCTCCTGCTGGGGCAGAACGCAGCGAGGAGAAGCACCAGTTGCAGAAACCGCCTCTCCAGTTACGAAATAATCCGATGATACACCAAGACCGAGCGTGACTCCCCACACCCTCCTCTGCCACAGTTGTCCACAGCACTTCCAAGAAGCCCGGCAGCAAATGAAACATTTTTTCCGCACGTATGACCTGCAACAACTGCATTGCAGTTGGCTTACGTGGGTTATTACAGCTGCCAAGCATGATAATAACAATATAATAACAAGCAAGGCTTTGGGGCTGTACCGCCTGCTCCCTCTCCTCCACTTAAACCCAAATTTTCCAAGCCCAGATTGCTTTTGCCAGGTAGATTTAATAATTCAGGCAGCTTGCGCTTGAAATTTGATTTTTAGAGAGGGGTGTTGTACCAAGGGAAGGGATCGGCTGGGTTTTGGGAGCGATACTTACGGAAAAGAGGCAGCTGCAAAGCAGAAGATGGAAACCAGACCCAGGACGACACTGGCGATATCCCGGCCATCCTGGGCGCATTCATTAAACACGTCCATCACCCAGCGGGAGCCGTTGGGACAGTCGGAAAGATTCCCGGGTGGGAGACCCCTCCAGCGCCGCACATCCATAGCTGTCGGTGCTCAGCTCGGCCGAGGGATACTTATCAGCATCTGGCAGCAAAACTGTTGGGATAACGCTGGGGAAAAAGCAGTAACATGGGGAAAAAAATTAAATAACACTGGGGAAAAAAAGATCTATCTTAGGAACATGCTCACGGCTCCTCTGGCCGCGGCTTGAAGCTGGCTCGTATTGCAAAAAAAAAAAAACGCATTACTGGCTAACACACCTTCACTGGCTTTAATTTCGCGTCCGGTGGGATGACGTGACCGGGAAAGCCATCAGCCCGGCCGGATTTGGCCTCAAAGAAGAACTCGAACCCACCCGGCGCATCCTCGTGGAACAGGGACTCACCTTCCTTCGCCAACGCTGCTTTGGAAATTGGCTTTATTCTTCTTTGGAAAGTCACAACTTTGTCAGAAACTTGGGGTTTTTTTTGGTTTTTTTGTTGTTTTTTTTTTTT
>VYXH01005112.1:108159-126133 GCA_013397275.1 Burhinus bistriatus
AAGGAGGTTCTTCCCTGCCAGGCTGACACCATCCCTGAGGAGAAGAGCTTTCCCTCAGGCCTGTTTTCTGAGGAGTAGGGTCTCCTCTGCCAGGCTGACACCACGCCTGAGGAAAAGGGCTTTCCCCCGGGCTTGTTCCCTGAGCAGAAGGGTGTTCCCTGCCGGGCTGACACCATCCCTGAGGAGAAGGGCTTTCCCCCGGGCCTGTTTCCTGAGGAGAAGGGTCTCCTCTGCCAGGCTGACATGATTCCTGAGGAGAAGGGTTTTCCCTGCCAGGCTGACACGGTCCCTGAGGGGAAGGGACTCCCCTGCTAGTGCTGACCCCCAGGCCTTGAGAAGGGCCTTCCTCTCCAAGGCAGATCTGCAGTCCCTAACGAGAAGGGCCTCCCCTGCTAGGCTGACATGGTTCTTGAGGAGAAGGGCCTTCCCTGAAACACCTTGAGCAATGCCTGCGTTATGCCCCCCATCCCCATTCCCTTCCTGAAGGTGGAAACGTCCTGCTCATTCTTTCTTTCTCTCTGCCAGTGGAAGTCGCCACCAAGGCCAACCCCTGGGATGGGAAGACGCTGAAGCCCGAGAGTGTGCGATCGCAGCTGGACACGTCCCTGGAGAGGCTGAAGAGGACGAGTGTGGAGCTTTTCTACCTCCATGCTCCTGACCATGAGACCCCGGTGGAGGAGACCCTGCGTGCCTGCAATGATCTGCACAAAGAAGTAAAGTTGGAAGTCCAAGCCTGGACCATCTCTCGATTCCCTCCCTCTCATCACCTTTTTTAAACCAGGGCTGCTTGTTGTGCCTTTCTGCAGTGTCGAGTTTGCGCAACACTAGGAAGAGGGGACACAGATGACCAGGGCAAAGCCAAACAACCGACGCTCTGTTGCACGTTCACGTGGTGCACTTTGTTCTCAAAAGCTCTTGGAAACGTTAGAACGTCTGAACTTTGCTTTCAGCCATGTTAACTGACTAGGTTAAGATTAGTGCTGGTAATGGGTGAAGAAGAATTCCTGAATTGCATTAATCTAATAGTGCCATTTAAATTAGAAGGTGTGTATTCAAAATGAACAGAAAGCAGGAAATATTTTTGTCAGGTCTTATAATTCATAGTCATCTAGAAGAGGTGAACAGGGGTGAGGAAAGAACTCTGGAATACAATTCGGCATCTGTCCTTTTCACCGTATGCATCTTGCACCATCTAGATATAAATGCACTTTTAAAAACTGGAACTGAATACCCTTTTATTCCTCTGCAGGGAAAGTTTAAAGAACTTGGTCTATCAAACTACGCAGCTTGGGAGGTCGCAGAAATCTGCACCATCTGCAAATACAACAATTGGGTGATGCCAACTGTGTACCAGGTGAGGGATGAGGGCTGGCTGTAGTCCAGCAAATCTTTCGTGGAGGTTGTGATGAATCAAAGCAAAAGAATACAAGGGTTCAGATCAGAACAGCGTACAGATGGTTCTGTGTCCTTACAGCAATGGTCAGTCACTGTGGGGTAGATCTGGGAGCCCCAGATCTCAGACCAGCCCCCAGTGTGCCAGATACAAACACAGAAAAGGAAACTTCTGCAGTTATCTAGGAAGTCCTTTCAGGACACGTGTGATTAGAAAGCTGAGTGAGATCACCTCGGAAAAAGCTGAGTATGTGTTTTTTGCTTGAGTCACTGACTCCCTTGTTGTGGAACTTAACATTTTTTGTGTTACTTGCAATCCTTTAGAAAGTCTGTTCCTAAGCAGATAATGACCTTGTGTGACTTGAAGCCACTCTTCTGGATAAGAGTATTGTCAGGGAAAGGTGGGGAAAAGGCTGTTCCAGGTGCTTACGACCACTGTCATGAGCTGGCTTTTGAAGTTCTTTATCTCCCTCACCTTTGTGCAGGGTATGTACAATGCGACCACTCGCCAGGTGGAAGCTGAGCTGTTCCCTTGCCTGAGATACTACGGACTGCGGTTCTACGCCTACAATCCACTGGCAGGTACGGGGAGGGAAAGGGTGAGACTTTGAGATAAAAACATGCGAAAAGGGGGCTGTAGGAGAGCCAGCCCATCCCTAAATATGGTGCTGATCCTTTGCAGGAGGGCTGCTGACTGGCAAGTACAAGTACGAGGACAAAGACACACGCCAGCCCACTGGAAGGTTTTTTGGGAATGACTGGGCTCAAGCCTACAGGGACAGGTGCGTTTTGAGCTGATAAAAGAGCAGGGAGATGTGGCCAGAGTGGCTACATAAAAACCCCCTACTAATAATCAGCTGAGAGGGAGCGGAATTGGCCAAAGCTTGTGCAGTGATTACGTCTGCACATGTGGTTGGGGCTGGGGCTCGTGACTGAGCTTTGCAAAGTGGTTTTTAGGCTCAGCTTCCTCCTGGCTTGCAGTGGGGGATTGCAGAAGTCCTCAGAGGTTACAAAAAGTTGTATGAGGCTTCCTGAAAGCCTTTCATACTTGCTTGGAATATAGAGGTCCCAAGGGCAGTAAGAGTGATTTATCTTCTTGCAGGTACTGGAAAAAGCACAATTTTGAAGGAATTGCACTAGTAGAAAGAGCTCTGAAAGATGCTTATGGTTCCAATGCACCGAGCCTGACCTCTGCTGCTTTGCGCTGGTTGTACAATCACTCCAAACTGCAGGTAAGAGCTTGACGTGGCTGTAGCCAGCAGCCTGCACAGCACCACTAGAACTGGGCAGCTGTTGCGGCACACACATACACACACATGGGGAAACGTCTGCATACAGTTATCTCTTAATTGCATATCCCGTGGGCTTGTGGCCTTCCAAAGTGAGTACTGCTGTACAGACCGTGCCTGCCAGGCTGTAGGAGCGAGTCAGGTCTGCGTTTCCCCACAGTATCCTGTGTTCACAGGATTGGAAGAAGTGGAAGATTTTAAGTGCCAGTTTCTGGCACTTGGCTTCCACCCAGACAGCTTCCCTCGGGGGGGAGATGACTTCACTTTTCATTGGACTAGAAAATTAGTGGTTATATTCCCAATCTCCTCAAAATGTTCCCGTAGCCCCTCGTAAAGTAGGATTTGTCAGCTTTTGAGGAGTTGGCATGACTTGGAGATGTTCTGGCCTTGTGAACAGAACTTCATGGTGTCAGTCATCTAAACATCTAGAAGTTACTGGATGTTCTTTACTGGAAAGAAACAAAGTTTGGCCTGCAGTGGCTTGGGAGGTGAACTAGGTTTCTTTTGGGATCAGCAGCTCTTCAGCAACTCCTCTTATCCCTTTTCAGGGTTCTCTTGGAGACGCAGTGATAATTGGGATGTCCAACTTGGAGCAGCTAGAGCAGAACCTTGACTACAGCGAAGAGGGTCCCCTGCTCCCGCCTGTCGTGGAGGCGTTTGATAACGCCTGGAACCTGACTGCACACGACTGCCCCAACTATTTCCGCTAGAGACCAGGGTAGGGACAAAAAAGTGGGCGTCGAGGGGTAGGATAATAGAGCACAAGTCTCTCGAAGCTTGGGAGAGGTACTTACCTACCCTGCCCCTTTGATTGACATTGACTTTTCCCTGTACTAATGAAGCTTTGTAGGATCCACTACTGCTGTCAGCACTTGTCGTGTTGGGCCATGCCTTATTCTTTCTCCCCTCATGGACCTTCAGCTCTATGCAGCACACGTTATGATTTAAAAATGCAGTTGATCGGGGAAAATGGACACATAACTGGATGAAGGCCCCAGTTCTGCTTTAATATATCTTAAATAATTACGTACAAGAATAAAACCTTTTTCTAAC
Organism: Burhinus bistriatus; assembly: GCA_013397275.1. Taxonomy (NCBI): domain Eukaryota; kingdom Metazoa; phylum Chordata; class Aves; order Charadriiformes; family Burhinidae; genus Burhinus; species Burhinus bistriatus. The sequence continues at coordinate 111,894 of VYXH01005112.1, forward strand.
GCAGATCCTCTCTCTTAACTGTAGCTATAACCTGGCTGGCATCTCCTTATCAGCGCTCTGTGACTTTGAGCACAATAGCTTCTTCTGAAACTTTTATCAGAAGATAGAACAAACCCTCAGCATCTTCCCCAGTGTCAGGCGTGCCATGTCTAAGCTGCATTACACTTACGGGCTTTCTGCCTAGCTTTCATGTTTGAGGTGGCATTTCATCAGATCCCAGAAACAGTAACAGGCAGCAGCAACAACCATCTGAAGTTTTATATGTAGATTTATATATAAAAAAAGCATAATTAGGCCATCTTTTATGAAGAGCATGTTTCAGCTGATCATCCTTGTCCTCTGGGTGCAAACAGGGAAGGGAAACATCCTCGTCTTTTGTCTTCAAAATAGAGTAGAACTGTCCAGTGTCCAAGCACAAGGACTGCTGCTAGTCCTCATTGCTGTCATCATCATCCTCCTCCTCTTCCTCCTCCGCCTCCGCTGTGTCACCCACAAGCTTCTGGAAGTCTCCCGTCTCAGAATTCCACAGAAATTTGATGGTGACTTTAAACTCTGCCATCTCATAGCCGAAGAGTTTCTAGGAAAGGACACAAATCTGTCATTCCTGCTTTATTGTCCCCGTGGCTAGCCTAGCAAAAACACAGTAAATATCGCTTCCAGGTGGGAACTGCAGCAAAGCAGGAGCCAAAGTAACTGCTGCAGAGTTTTAGCACTCGCATTAGGAACGCGTAAGGATGTTTGCTGCACCCCACTGACTGATACCCAGAAGTATTGCTTTCCTTCGCCTAACAGCTCACACCCTCCAGCAGAATTAAGCTGAACGGTAAATTATTTTGTATCGGGGAGAGAGGGGCTCGTGTGTTACAACGTTACTCACCAGGACTCGGGCTTGTTCAGGGGTGAGAACATCCCCTTCTTTGCAGACTTCGTAATCTGAAACTAGTGTCACCACTCCTGCAGGAACAAAAGCTCTTGAAACAGTCTCACAAATACTGGATAAGGCCACCGAAATGCGGGGTGCAGAGCTACGACTCTCTCAAACACCGCCCTCTGTAGCTTATGCCTTTCCATGCAAGTATCGGTACACCCCAAGAAGCTGGGTGAGATTAACTCTAAAAAACCCCAAATCTGGTTTCTGAACGGGATGCCAGCACGCTAGGCCTAGTTGTTTCCACCGAAAAAGGATGGTATCTTATAGAAGGCTGTTTTTTTCACTCCTCCTTTGCCATCAGTTTGGGAAGAATGGCGCGAGGAGAATATAATAAGCTCTAGCACCAGCTGAACAAGAAGAAAGTTGTCCGTCAGATTTTCTCCAAAACTAAATTCTACTTGACTATTTAACATTCTCCTTAAAAGATCTTCTCTGCGCAGATGAAAGTTGAAGCTTACCTTCTCGGCCGCTTCACATACCTTTCTTTAACGCTGTTGGCAATCCCAGCTGCCGTAACTGAGGCTCCATGGAGTGGGGGAACTGCTCCAAGGGTCCCGTGTCCAGGCTGACTGCGTAAGTTGCCTTGTTCCCTGCGCGGGCAAAGTCCACCTCTCTGAATTTGGAGAACCACCTGAGATGGGAAATGAGAGCTTTAGCTGCGGTGAGAACATCCCTTGACTAAGACGGGAATTACAGCGCAGCCTGCCTTAACTTCTTCCCCACTATTGCAGGGATGGCAGAGAAAGACAAGTGGAAAAACCTCATGAGATTATTGCTGCCTTAAGAGAAATGTCAGCAAGTGCAGTAGTTGAGTGGAAAAAACGCTGCTCAGGATTTCATAGAATTGTTACGGTTGGAAGAGACCTTTAAGATCATCGAGTCCAACCGTTAACCCAACACTGCCAAAACCACCACTAAAACATGTCCCTCAGCACTGCGTCTACCTGTTTTTTAAACGTCCCCAGGGACAGCGACTCCACCACTTCCCTGGGCAGCCTGTTCCAATGCTTGACAACCCTTTCTGTGAAGAAGTTTTTCCTCATATCCAATCTAAATCTCCCCTGGCGCAACTTAAGGCCATTTCCTCTCGTCCTATCGCTTGTTACTTGGGAAAAGAGACCAACCACACTTACTCGTCCACCTCCTCTCTGGTGCGGTTAGTGAAGAGGAGACCAACTTCACCTCGCAGGTGTTTGCTGACCTGAAAGAAAGAAGCCATCCGTGGGACTCGGGCAGCACCCACAGTCTTACTTTCTGGGGTTCCGAGCTTTTGTGTCACGATACAGGTGGATTCAATTAAAACACGTGCAAAACAGTGACCTGAGGAAGCTCTACTGTCCCTTCAGATTTTATTCCACAAAGCTTTGGGACACACAGCCCCTACCTTGTGCAGATTCTCCTTGTACTCGCTGCTCGGCTCCCGTCCTAGCGCCACCATCATGACTTTGTTCTTCCCGAAGAAGATCCTGAGGAGGAGGAGGAGGAGATGGCGGCTGTCAGCTCCCGGGGCGCTCACCCCTCGGCCGGCATCTGCCGCCGCCCCGCCTCACCTGCTGTGCTTCCAGGCGTTCCGCACGTCCTTCAGCTTGTTGTTCCTCATGTTGGCAACGGAGAAGACGAAGATGTACTTGTAGGTGTCCACGCATCGCCGCAGCTGGAAGGGCAGCGGTTAGCGGGGACCGGGCACGGCGGCGCCGGGCCGGGCCGGGCCGCACTTACCTCAGCGATGAGCGCCTGCTTGGCCTCCAACCCCTTCCTGGGCGTCCGCGTCAGGGAGACTGCAGGGAGCGGAGCAAAGAGGCAGCGTTAGGGCGGGGACGAAGGAGCGGAGGGAGGACGGCGGTCGGGGCGCTTACCCTTGCGGTCCCGCTTGGACTTCGGCATGGCGCCTCCGTGCTTCGAGGCCCCCTCGGCGCCGCGCGGGCTGCTGGGAACGCCGGCGGGCTGCCCCGCGCGATGCCTGTCTCCACCCGATACTGCTCAGGCGCGTTTTCCGCTCAGGCGGTAGCGCGGGCAGCCCCGCGGCGTTAAGGCCCCCTCGGCGCCGGGATCGCGGCCGGCCGCTGACTATGGCGGCGGCGTTGTGGGCGCTGTTGCTGCTGCCCGTGGCGGTCGCTGTCTATGAGGACCAAGTGGGCAAGTTCGACTGGTGAGTGCTGGGGGAAAGCCGGGGGATCCCCACCACGCCGGGATCCTCCTCCTGCAAGCAAGCCCTGGGTCCGCTGTGCTGCTTCCTCCGGCAGCCATCCGTCGGGCCTTGCGCCTCCCGCCCCCTCAGCGAGGCGCCCCCTTGTCCCGTCTAACCCCAGCCCACCTTTCCTCTCCCAGGAGGCAGCAGTACGTGGGGAAGCTCAAGTTCGCCTCCTTGGAGGCTTCGCAGGGTTCGAAGAAGCTCATTGTAGCTACTGAGAAGAACGTGGTGGCCGCCCTGAACTCCAGGAGCGGTGAAATCCGTGAGTGAAGCAGAGTTTTGTTGGGAATATGCCTATTGTGCTGGGGCTAACGTGTCAGTCAAGTTATGCTGTATTTTCATGGTGATAAATTAATGCTGGTGATACTGTGTTGTCAGATGGAGGGGATTCAGCCAGCAATTCAAAAGCTGTTGCTTAGGGCAGGCAGACTGTTCTCTGCATAAGCTTATTGCCATGAAGACCCTAGGTTTAAAAATAATAACAAACAAATGCCTTGGGAGAAACAAATCTTATCCTTACTTAACTCTTTTTTCTTCAGTGTGGCGCCATGTAGACAAGGGAACCCCTGAAGGAGCAATAGATGCGATGCTGATCCATGGGCAGGGTAAGGAAAGCATGCAGGTGGTGTGCTGGGGCTAGCAGTTGTCATTGTATGTGGGATCTCAACCATGTGTTGAACCACAAGTTGAACTTGCCAGAACTCATTGCCTTGTTGATCTGTGGTGGGCTACAAGTTCTGTGTTCATCTCCTTTTTTTCATTTCCTGGGCAGATGCCATTACTGTGTCCAATGCTGGACGTATTCTGCGTTCCTGGGAGACCAACATCGGAGGGTTGAACTGGGAGACATCACTGGACACTGGCAGGTAGGCTTTTGTGTTTGTGTCTCTTTCCCTTTGTAATCCTGGTTTAGGAAGGAAGGAAGGGATTGTTGACCTTCTTTGGACTTTCATTATAGGGAAAGATTAGTTAGCTGTAAGGTTTCTGAAATAACATTTGGCTGAATTCCTTAGGTATACTTGAACCTTGCAGTTAAATCTAACGCTGTTTCTATTTGTTAGCAAACCAGTAAGAGGAAGAGATACAAATACTTTTTATAGATGGATTTTCTCTTTAAATATATAGCACGTTCAACCTGCGTCTGGTTTGGAGTGTTTGGATTCCAGCCTAGTGCTCTCTGTTGAGATCAGCAAGAATAGATAAAGTGGGCTAGAAATTGTACTTCAAGACTGATGTTAAATGTTTGAAGAAGGTCTTCAAACAGAATGTGACCTTTTTTTCCTAGAAGAAAATAATTTTCTAACTTACTGTCTCTGGCCTGTGCTTAGTTTCCAGGTGGCTACTTTGGTGGGGCTACAGGACGTGGTGAAATATGTGGCAGTCCTGAAGAAGGCAGCCATCTCTCTTCACTACCTTTCCAATGGGCACCAGAAGTGGGTGGAACACTTACCAGAAAGGCAAGAAAATATTCTTAAGTAGAAGTGTAAACTTCTGACAGGGTGCCTGTTGCCTTGGAGAGGAAAGGATGCTGTACTTGCCTTATGCTTTTGAAAACATCTGAAAACAGTAATGTGAGAACACGATGCTTCACGGTTGCTGCTTCTCTTGCAGTGAGAGTACTCAGTACCAGTTGTTGTATTCCCATGGGACTGGAGTGATGCACGTGCTTGGAATTGTTCCCCAGAGCCACTTGAACATTTTAACCTTCAGCGTAGAAGATGGAGAAATTACAAAACAGGTAGTGCTCGATTACGGATCCAAAATACTGAATTTGATGTTACAAATGTACTTCCAACTAGATGGGCTGTGGTGTGCAGAGTAATTAATTGTTGTTGTAGTACAGATAAACTTCCTTTTCACTGTGGCATTGCCTACAGGCCAATAAATGAATTTCACTGCTGAATGCCCTGAAAGCAAAACTGAATTAGACTTGCAGCTGTTAGTTAAGACCATCCTGGAAATACCAGGCTGATAGATAGCTTCTCCCAGGGTCATCAGTAAAAATAGTTCTGATTTAAATTCTTGGTTGTGTCCAAGTTGATTCTTTGAAGTTTTTGTTCTGTTGACAACTTCATCTCTTTGTTTATGTCTCGCTTGGCAGGTCAGAGTAGCAGCCCCCTGGCTGAAGAGCTTAAACGGTGTGTGCAGCGTGGTGGGGGAGGCCGTGCTGGTGTGTATGGACATGGACACACATTCACTCTACGTTTGCTCCTTGGAGACAGAGCAGGAGATGAAGCAGATCCCGCTGCAGGTCAGAAGTGCTGAAAGAGCATTGTATGTAATTCATTGTCCAGCTGGTTTGGTGCCTGACTGAGCCTGGCAGCACAGGCTGCAAGGAGCCTAGACCTCCTTGCTTCTGCTTTGTTTATGGGGAACCTCTTCATAAAGGTTATGTTGCTGCTGATAAAAGGTATTAGTTTCAGTGAAGAAAAAGTTCACTTGAACGCATACGCTTGTCTCCCTTTCACAGTCACTTGACCTGGAGTTTGCTGATGGCTTCCAGCCCAGGATATTGGCCACTCAACCCAATGTAATCAGTGCTTCGCGGACTCAGTTCTTCTTGCAGCTGTCTCCGAGCCACTTCTCTCTGCTGCAGTACAAACATGGGCTGCTCAGCCACCTTCGGGACTTCCAGCAGGTAACCAAGATAAATGTACTCAAATGGTTTTGAGGTGAGTAGAGGGACGTGCATGTTTAAGTGGCCAGTGGTGCAGCAGTACTTTTGTTAGGCCAGCTGAGAGGTTTTGAAAAGCAACCAAGCTGTAAAAAGCTCAGTAACACTGAACATAATGGTTCAAAAGCCTGTGGCAGGTCAACTGTTTCCATCTTTAAGAGAAGTTTTTTCAGTCTTATAAGAGAGATTTTTTTTTTTAATTTGGTCAAGCAATGAAATTTAAGATTCGGCTGTGAAAGATTGTCTGTTTTTAATTCCAGTATGGCTTAATTTGCTGCACAGATAGTTTTTAGTGGGGTTTTGACATTTTCTTGTTTGTTTTATGATTTCCTGCTATTTTTTTTCTTTTCAGGCAGCTCTGGTGAGTTTTGCAACAACTGGTGAGAAAACTGTGGCTGCCGTCCTGACCTGCAGGAGTGAACTGGTGAGTGCAATTTGCCTGTACTACGTAACTGGCACAGCTTTAGTATGGATATGCACTGGGAGTGGGTTCCACAACTGTTTTCCTTCACAGGCCAGGGGTGGGTAGTAACTTCGGGAGGAGGAAGATGTAATTAGCTTCTTAGACATACGAAGACAGTGGTAATGCAGACAGGTCTTGATTGTATCCAGCTAAGGCTATCTCTGGCTTGGTGACGCGTGCTGTCCTGTGCGCAGCCTGTTTCAGCCTTGTGTTTTGTGGGTACATAACCTAGGAACTGGCTTTACTGATCCATAGAGGATTTCAGTTCCTAGGGATACCAGACTTAGCAAGGTTTCATTTTTGTCATGAATAGAATAAATTAGAACAGAACTGTTTCCTGCCTGTTTTCAGAATCAAGCTGAAGGCTTGTCAGGCACTCAAATATGTATTTTTTTTTTATACTCTTAACTGGGGTCTGCAGCCATGTTATTTCTTCTCATCCTTATTTCAGAAACCTGGAAGTTCTGATGGCCTTCATGCTGGAAGTACTCTGGAGGATTCCCAGAAGCGTGTATGAAGTGCACTTGTTCCCAAGAACAGTAGAAGTTCTTGACAGTCCATTTTATTCCTTTGCGTGCAGGAACAGAATGAAAAAAGCTGTTACACCATCTTTTTGGAACTGATGTTTTGTAGCAGCTCCATATGTATAATCTAAAAATATCTTGAAGCCACAGTTCTTGCTGAATATGAAATCCTTCTGCAAAATTTGGCATCATACATATGTTTAACTCAGCTGTTTCCTGCCTCTTGTTATAGGAATCCTTAACCTGTTCCAATCAAACCTACAATATTAATCTCTATCTGGTTGAAACTGGACAAAGATTGTTGGATACCACAGTTACCTTTAACCTGGAGCAGAGCAGTGCCAAGCCACAGCAGGTGAGCAGGGAGAGATTATTTCAGCCCTGTGGTTTATCAGATTTGCAATGCCCCCCCTACCCTGATTTGGCGGGATAGGTAGAGCTCTTCAGACAAGGTGAAAAGCATTCTGCGGATGCGCTGGATTACTGCATACAATCACATTCTTTGCTCTTGTTTCACCCAAGAGTTCTGTTTTGTCCAAGGAGACGATGTGATCATTAGCCTCACTGTTTTGCTTGCTCTTTTTTCCAGCTATACATCCAAGTTTTCCTGAAGAAGGATGACTCTGTGGGCTATCGAGCCTTGGTGCAAACAGAAGACCACATGCTAATGTTCCTCCAGCAGCCAGGTAACTGGCACAAACAGCTAACCTACTCCATTTTTAACAGTGCACACCTTGTCACTGTAGGACAAGAAGAAAACTCCCAAGTCCCAAATGATTATATTTTGTCACTGCTTTCATTGGAAACCAGCAAAAGGAATTTTACTGCCCTGAGCTAAATCCCATGAAATATTCACCCTTACAGGACATCTCATCTGACCAAAGAGTTCTGCCATATTCTTTGTGTAGACAGAGCCTTTGAATTCCATGGGTTTTCTGCAGATTTCAAAACTCTTTTTGTGGGACGAGAATCTGAAGTCCTGTTGTAGATCTTCCTCAAAATTTCTTCAGAAAAGATCCTCATGGCAAAAATGTCAATTTGCAGAAAGGGCTGAAAGCCCATCTCAGTGACATGAATTTTCTAGGGTTTAAGGCATCCAGGTGTTCACACTGTGTAACTCTTATTTAAAATAGACTTAATGACTGATGATTTTAAAACATCAGATTGCTTTTACTGTTCCCATGGATTTTTTTTCAACAATGGCTCTAATTGCACAAAGTATTTGTTGTTTGTGAAACAGCTAATCACATGATACTAGATAGTTATATACTATTTAGCATTTCATTAAGAGCAGTGATTTGCATTTGAAGGGCCCACTGGAAGATGCTTCTCTATTCAGTCATGATTTTTCCTCCAAAAGCCTATTCTCAGTTATTAAATTGATTTTTTCCAATATTCTCCTCTTTTTTCTTTCCAGGAAAAGTTGTATGGAGTAGAGAGGAGTCACTAGCAGAAGTGGTAAGCTTGGAGATGGTGGATCTACCTCTGACAGGTGCACAGGCTGAGTTGGAGGGAGAATTTGGAAAGAAAGCAGGTAAACCATAGATTTAACAGAGTTACCTTTGTGAGTTTGTTTTTCTTCCTGAATAAATGTATTTATTGTTTTCTCTTTCCTCTGAGCTGAGAGTTAGGATTCAAATTTCTACTGACAGCAATTAAAGTGAGCAGAAATAAACCCATTTCTGTCTAAACTTTTGAAGTCCAATGCCAAATGCAGATGACCTAAGCACATTACATTGTTATGTTAAAAAAACAGCAACAGTAGGAGGGATTTTGGCCATCTCTCCTAAATGTTTCCCTTTGACGCTTTCTGGAAGACTCGTTTGCAATAGCTTTTGTTTTTGCTTTGTTTTGTTTTTTCTTGCTGTCCTGGATGCAGCCATTCAAGGTAACCTCAGACTGCATGCAGTGTTTTCTAATACTTCTGACTAACGCTTCCTAGTGGAACTTGATCTCTCTGCTTGCTTTCCTCAGTGGTGCAATATAGTTAGTCTGGTGTTTTGCTTATTTCGAGAAGCTAAATATAACCCCTGATTAGGCAGAATTAAGTATTTTTTTTACTTCAAGGGCTTTTCTTGCTCTGAGTAATGAGTGTAGAGTGAGATATAGACCTTATAGGTGAGTAAGCTTTAGGTGGGCGCTTTCTGTGAGTGTACCAGTCAGAAAGAAGGACGAGATTATGTACTCTGCAAGAAGGTTTGCTTTTAGTTGATGAGGGTGTCTTTTGGAATGAGCTGTACCAGTGTGAAGTGGGAAAAGGTTGGTAAATGCCAGAGTCTATAACAGAAGCGATAACTATAAGTCTGCTATTCTGGAGTGGGAGGCAGAGGCAAAGAATTAGCACAGGTTCATGCATGGCAGCATTTCTTCTACTTGCTGAGGCCATAATTTCACTTACGGAGTGGGACATAACATTTTTTCCCTCTTGTTATCCCTGTTGGTTTAATTACAGATGGTTTGTTAGGGATGTTTCTGAAGCGGCTGTCCTCCCAGCTTATCCTGCTGCAAGCCTGGACCGCCCATCTTTGGAAGATGTTCTATGATGCCAGGAAACCCCGGAGCCAAATTAAAAATGAGATTAACATTGACAATTTGGCCAGAGATGAATTCAACCTCCAGAAAATGATGGTGATGGTCACTGCTTCGGGAAAGGTGAGGAAGCCAGGGTAGAAATCTGTTCTAGACTGTAGCAAAGAGACTCAGCTCTGAATTCCCACCACTGTTTTTAGCCAGGCTTTGGGCAGAATATTTTGTGGTAGCTTTGGAGAGGGAGTAAGACTCTTCTGTCTTTGTCATGTCTCAAAGAAAGATGCAGTGCTTGAATGCAAGAGATGTGTTGTTCTAAGCTTTGGCTTCACTGTATCTCTCTGCACAGCTTTTTGGTATTGAAAGCAGTTCTGGCACCATCCTGTGGAAGCAGTATCTCAGGAATGTGAGACCAGGCTCCTCCTTTAAGCTGATGGTCCAAAGAACAACAGCCCATTTCCCACACCCTCCGCAGTGTACCTTGCTTGTTAAGGACAAGGTGAGTCCCTTTCCCCGTCTCTCCGTTGAATGTGCTTAGCATGGAAATCTGCCCTTTGAAAGGGCAGAAGAGAGTATCTTTTTGGGTATCGTCTGGTTATCACTGATGTGGGGACAGGAGGAGAGTGAGAGCTGAAGGGAAGCAGACACACAATCCTAAAAAATTTAAGGATGCTAATTTTGAAGTCTTTTATTGAAACAAATAATTTCATCCAGTTTCTTTGGTCGTGTGAGATAAATCACGTGTGATCTCCATTAGCTTAGGTGACAATGGCTGTCCTTTAGCTAGCTGCACATTATTATGTGTTGAGACTGCTTCAGCAGATGGCAGATAGAATTTAGTTAAAGCCATGAACACCACGGCATGCCACGGTATGGTTTTGATAGAGAAATGTGGGATAGAGTATATGCATGTCCAAACAGAATATTTTGAGGATGGAATAGCTGAATCCAGGGTATGAATAGTTGACACCAGCAGGTAATAGGTAGAAAACCAGCTCTTCTGTCTGTCTTAGAAATAAGTTTTGCTTCTTGTTTGTGTTTTAGGAAACCAAAATGAGCTTTCTGTATGTCTTTAACCCCATCTTTGGGAAGAGAAGTCAAGTAGCTCCCCCTGTTTTGAAGCGCCCAATTCTTCAGACTTTGCTTCTACCTATTATGGATCAAGACTATGCCAAAGTACTACTCTTGATTGATGATGAGTACAGGGTAAATTGCTTTGCCTGGAGGCAGTTTTCTTCATGTTCTCATTAATATTCCCTTCCCTTTTGAAGCAAGATTTAAAAAAAAAAAAAAAATGCCGTTGAGTCACATTTCACACAAAACTATGAGGTTATTCTGGTAAGACAGACCTCATCCTGATAAACACGTTTGAAATAATTTTTCTGTGTTGTTTTGAGGTTTTTTTTTTGTGTGTCAGTTGGTTTTTAACCTGTGTTTCAATTCTTCTTTTCCAGGTTACAGCTTTCCCAGCAACTAAAAATGTCCTTCGCCAGTTAGAAGAAATAGCCCATTCTATCTTTTTTTATCTTGTTGATGCCGAGCAGGGAAAACTCTCTGGATTCAGGCTGAAAAGGGTATGGAAGACACACTACAATCTAAGTGACATCATTTTCCTAAATGTCCTCTGGATAATGGTAGATCTTTTCATTTGGTTTGTGGAGTTTTGCTTGAAATAGGAACAGTTCAGCTGATGACTTCTGCTAGGCCTCAGAATGTGCCCAAGAAAGTTAAAATTTACAAGCAGAGAAAGCTCCCTGTGTCTTACTGGTGGAGACGGTGTCTTTTGAGAACATGATAAAACCTCCTATGTCATGCTCTTTTCTTGCAGGACCTGACCACAGAGGAGAGCTGGGAGGTGGTCATACCCACCGAAGTACAGAGGATAGTGACTGTGAAAGGGAAGAGGTCCAATGAGCACGTGCACTCCCAGGGCCGTGTGATGGGAGACCGCAGTGTTCTCTATAAGGTGCCGTTGGAACTTTTTGTTGATGTTTTGTTGGTGCATTGTCTCACAGGAAGGTCTCAGCACCGTTTCTAGGCAGTAGATTGAGATTAACTGCCCTGTGGTGCCACTTTTATCTATATGCATCAGTGTCCATTACCCTCTGCAGAAGATGCTAATTTTGGTGGAAATTTCTTGTATGAAATGTTTTTATGCAGCAAGTAAATCAGTCCAACATCTGATGATGGGGAAATAGCTGCTTGATTTCTTCAGGTGATTTGTGCTAATAAGATACTTTGTTTATTATATGCCTAGTCCCAGATGAAATGCAGATAAATGAGGTGCCTGTGGCACTAAAGTGGGGTTCTTGGTTGTTTTTTCTTTTTCTCCAGTCCTTGAATCCAAACCTGCTTGCTGTGGTGACGGAGAGCACAGATACGCATCATGAGCGCACTTTCATTGGAATATATCTGATTGATGGGGTCACAGGCAGGATCATCCACTCGTCGGTACAGAAGAAAGCAAAGGGACCTGTCCACATTGTCCATTCAGAGAACTGGGTGGTGGTAAGAAGTTATTCTTATCTTGTTCTTTACATTTGGGAGGTAGGGGCAGTTGCTGAACCTGTATGGAGAAGACTTTTTGACCATTCTCTGTGATTTTCTGCTACCTCTGTGTTATTGACTCTGCTTGCCTTGTATTCCTAAGAATCTTTTCTCATTTCAGTACCAGTACTGGAACACGAAAGCACGTCGGAACGAGTTCACTGTGCTGGAGCTCTATGAGGGGACAGAGCAATACAACGCCACAGCCTTCAGCTCCCTTGACCGCCCGATTTTACCTCAGGTCCTCCAGCAATCGTACATCTTCCCATCTGCTATCAGTGCCATGGAGGCCACCATCACCGAGCGTGGCATCACAAGCCGTCACTTGCTCAGTAAGTACATGCTGCTCTGTTCTGAATGTGTTTACGCTACCTGCACGAGCCAGGTTTCACACCAAAAACCAAGCAAAATGCAGTTTGCTGCCAGAAATCCTGCCTGTGGGCTGCCCTGGACTCCCAGCAAGTTCAAGGATAAGCACCATTTATGTGAGGTGTTAACACATGCTGTCAGAAATGGCCATTTCTAAGATGCATTTCTTTTAATGCACAGTTGGGCTTCCCTCTGGGGCCATCCTCTCCCTTCCAAAGGCTCTGCTGGATCCTCGCCGCCCAGAGATCCCTACGGAACAAAGCAGGTAAGGAAAGCACGATAACTGCTGTTCCTGGGCAGCTTGGAAGAGGGATGGATTTTGTGTATAATATGGTAGTGTGAAGTACAGCAACTTGTCCTGGACAGATTGAGGGCAATTCTTGCATGAAATTAAGCCAGGTTGCTTTGTTCCCAGTCTGTGACAATGGAGTAAATTTGTCTGTAACGAAGCAGGTCTTACTGTTAGCAAAACGAGCCTGTTGTCTGCACTGTAAGAAGTAGCAGTCTGAGTTAACTCTCTGAACTTTTTAGAATGACACTTATTTTTCAAACTTCAGAAGCCTAAAAGGAGGTTGCTGCAGTGTAGTGTGACCCAGCTGGCAGGTTTGATTTTAATCCTGCAGCAAAAATGAATCTGCACTGAGAAAAGCTGCTAGATTTGTTGCTTTAGGTCAGCTTGTGATGATCAAACTAGGAAATGCAGATGATGTCCTCCACGTGCTGTTTGATTGGCTTTTGATTTCTCTTTAAATGCCTTTCAGAGAAGAGAACCTGATTCCATACTCCCCTGATGTGCAGATCCATGCTGAGAGGTTTATCAACTACAATCAAACCATATCCCGAATGAGAGGGATTTATACAGCCCCCTCCGGCCTGGAATCTACTTGTTTGGTGAGTACAGGGCGGAGGATTCAGCGCAGGGCTGTGGACTTTGTGGGCAGAGCAGCATGATACCGTAGCCTGTGGCAGGGAGGTCTGTAACTTCTGATCATCTGGCTGCTCACCGCTTAAACGCTTTGAGTCAATCATTTTTGATATATCTGGTTTTCTCTTGGAAGCTCAATTAACCAGCTCATCATCTTATCTCTTTAGGTTGTTGCTTATGGCCTGGACATCTACCAGACCCGAGTGTACCCATCGAAGCAGTTTGATGTCCTGAAAGACGACTATGACTACGTGCTGATAAGCAGCGTCCTCTTTGGGCTGGTTTTTGCTACTATGATCACAAAGAGACTTGCTCAGGTGAAGCTGTTGAACCGTGCCTGGCGGTAAGGCTGCGGGCGAAGGGAAGGCTGAGGCTGGAGAAAGGTATCTGAGGTTCTGCCACCCCGCGTTGCCACTGGGTTCGGTTAGAAATTCCAGCTTGTGTGACTGATGGATGCAAACATCTATATTACATTTTTGCTGGAAGATATTTGGGAGGAAAAGCTGCTAGCGCAATGAAACGATATGCTGCCTACATGTCTCCCAGTGAGAAGAAATGGAACAGAGATGGAAAAGAGACGTCAGCCTGTTATGACTTTAAAGAAAAACACCACTTCCAAACCTCCGTTAAAGCCCTAAATTATGCCATCGCATCATCTCCCCGATGTTAGTGAAGATAGTACTAAGGACGCGTGTCCTCTCAGTCCTCACCTCTTCCTCAGCGCCAGCCACAACCAGCGTCCTGGCGAGAGGAGGCTGGAGGGATTGTCGGCTGCCGGGAATGCTGAACGGGGTAGCGCATGAGCTACTGTACATGAGGCCTGAGAAGAGGAGGAGACATTGGGTCATTTCCTTGGGAAGAAGGTTAGAAACTGGGTGGACATCGGTGGGAACCGGCCTCATCGGGTCACGTCATTACGCTGCAGGGCTGTGGGCGGAANGGGAGGTGGCCGTGCGGCCGCTGCTCTCCGCCTCCTACTCGGCCTTCGAGATGAAGGAGCTCCCTCAGCTGCTCGCCTCGGTTATCGAGAGGTGAGCACTCACCGGTGCGGGCCCTGCCTCCCCTCAGGGCGGGTGCCCGGCGGCGGGAA
>VYXH01005112.1:129865-218845 GCA_013397275.1 Burhinus bistriatus
GAGGAGAAATGAAGCTGAAGCAAATCAAGTCTGCCTTTTCTTAACCAGAAAGGTTAGACTTGGAGCATGGGAGTTGTTGGAGCTATTTAAATTAACTTATAGCTTATTTTGTGATCTAAAGCACTGGATATGAATGCCACAACGTTATACTCAGTTACAAAGATATAACCCTGACCACAATAAGTTGTTAGGAAACAAAAAATAAACACTGTGCTAAGGAAGATAATAAAATAAAGCCTTGTGGTATTTTGCTTAATATGGAATGGCTGAGCATACAAACAATGGATGCTTCAAATGTGCATTCTGTGCCTATATACATATAGTAGTGGTTCACCTAGAAACCTGGATATACTCAATATTTATGTGGTTTGGGCAGTTCTTAGGCTAATCTTTCTTTTAGGGACCATTTCAGCTTCGCTTTTCCTTGCGGAGCTCTGCTGTCAGTGTGCCTGAAGTTCATTATTGGAGTGTTTTGGCGGAAAAATGTCACAGAAACACTTAAGCATACACATTTGAATTTTGGGAGATGTCTGTTTCTTCCACAAGTGAGAACGATGGTTCCATTTTCCACTTGAGACAGCAGTTTGTTGCCTTTAAGTAGTGCTGCCTTGAGGTTTGAGTTGTGTCCCTGATGCTGACAGCGTTTCAGACCCAGCAGGGTTTAATGTGAGCACAAGGCCTGTGAAGTCTTGCAGGATGGTATATTTTATTTCATGTCTTGCTATAATATGTGGCAAATCATGGAGGAAGAAATATAGCTTGTCCGTGTTTGCAACCATACCCTTCTATTCTGAACAAATAATTTATCTTTAGATTTCTAATCTAAAATATTTTATCTGTTCAGCTTGTTTTTAGAAGGTGATTGTTAGCTCCTGTAGTGTTACTGTCTTTTGACACCATCCACAAAGTGGCTGCATTTCCCCTTAAATAAACATGGTGCAGTGACAGCAAAATCACTAACGTTATTCTCTTTAAAATAAATTACTAAACTCCTTTTCCTGACAACTCTTATCTTTCATTTTTAAGTTTAAGCATCATCAAGTTACTGGAGTTTCCCTATTATATATTTTATGTATATATATGTGTGTGTAATCAAGAATTGATAGGCTTTGGCCTCTTATTTGACGTGAATTGTGGAAATGCTGACTTGGAAAGACACAACTGAAGGGGAACACAGTTTACAAAGTCTGTGACGGTCAAATGAGGCAGGTTTTCAATAGGGGGAGAACTCCTGCACCTGCTGCTGTGCCTTTTCAAGGAAGAGGCTGCTTTTGTGCCTGCTGCCTTACATAAAGGGTCTATTTCAGGCCTATTTAAGATTTGGAAGCAGAACTGAGAAAGGAGGTGGTATTTGTTGCTGATGTGTTGTATTTGATACTGACACAGAGGCTTCTCGCTTAGCGTAATGGGTTTCCCTGAGAAGCAGGAGTTATTTAAGCAATAAATCACAATACAATAGCGGAAAGTTATTAAATCTCACTGTATGTGCAAAATAACAGTAGCATATTACAGATTAAACTGTTACCTTTTATTTATGTTTATTTGCAAGGACTTGATGATTAGTTGATGGATGCCTTCCACTTTTCACTGCCGTAACAAGTCCACGACTTGTTTTAGTAAGGCTCGAGCCTCTTATTGTCCAATCCAGATTAAATTGTTCTGATCTATCTTGTTCTGTTCTATCTTGTTCTGATTTCTGCACCTTTGTGTTCTTATACCTGTGGGTATTGTGTCTTGCACGGCTTGACCTATACAGCAGAGGGTAATTGAGGGAGAAGTTGCCAATTTCTCCTCTATTATTCCCAAATTTCTCATTTGTTCTCTTAAAATACGTTGCATACACCTACTGCTGCTGATTTATAGTTGGGCATAAAGAGGTAGGTGAGCAAAATTCGTGTCTGAATATAAGAGAGCATGAACGTTTTTGCACAGTCAGTCTCTGGGCTAATTACTCATCAGTGCACTTCTGGCAGGAGACAGCGAGGTGAAGCCTGGTGAGCGAGACCTCGGAACTTGGTTGTGTTATGCTGCTGAATATCTTCAAGTAAAGCCTCTTTCTTCATAACGGCTATTTTTCTATTTCAGCTTTTTAGGTGGACTAAATAAAAAAAAAAAATCAGAACGAGGAAATCAAAGCTACAGATCCAATGAGTATTTATCTCTGTTCATTTTTCTGGAGAATTAACATGTTTCAGCCACATCTCCCATATTGAATAGAAATGACGACTTAGGATAGAAAAAGGGAATGTGACCGGGCATAAATGGGGCGCTGTTCATGTCAGGAGGGAATGGTATGTCCTCTTCCTCCTCCCACCCTGCCAAAGCTGGCGTCGTTGTGTGCGGTGGGGTGAAGGGGATACGTGGGTTTGTTTTGCCGTACGCTGCGGCAGTACAAGTCATTGCTGAACTTGAGAAATCATCGTTTTAGTTGGATATAGCGTGCTGTGATAGGCTAATACCCTCTGCTCCCCCCGCCCCTCCAGGAATAAACTCTGTTGCCAGAGGCGGAGAAGGCTGTTTTGAGAGTGTCTAGTGAAGTTGAGCCGTATAATCTGTTCTCCCAACTTGCTCATTCACATCACTGAGTGA
Organism: Burhinus bistriatus; assembly: GCA_013397275.1. NCBI lineage: Eukaryota > Metazoa > Chordata > Aves > Charadriiformes > Burhinidae > Burhinus > Burhinus bistriatus. The sequence continues at coordinate 132,455 of VYXH01005112.1, forward strand.
AAACGTGAAAGAAACTAATTTAAGCATTTAATAGGCAGATATCCATGTCCCTTAGTTTTGTTGCAGGAAGAATCAAGGGCAGGACTAGCTATGGAGGCAGAGCTGTGTTTCTGTTCTTGAGGTGGTTGCCTTCAGGTTTCTGTGCAAATGGGCTGTGATGTGACACTTTATTGCAGCAGCCTTTCATGTGTCATTTCTGTGCATAAACAGATGTTCTCCCTGGCCAGTAAGCCTCACCGAGAAACCTCAGAGACTTGACTTTCAGTGTGTTGATGCATCTTTTGCTTTACAATTTTTACTTTTGGTTTGAGTTGGCATTAAATTTTAACTCGCTATGAGCTTTGTGTTGATTTATGTGTGGGGCAGAATGATGCAGATTTCTGAAATGGCAAGTCTCTACCCATGAGGCTGATTACAGTGGATGTTTTTCTCCTCTGTGTGTTACCTGCCAAAACTCTACTCCTCAGTTTGTTGCAGACACTGCTGTTGTGTATTTGTTGTTATTATGCAATTGCCTGTTTTGATCCTTCTGTTTTGCAGAATTGCACAAACTCCAGTTGACTCCGTGCCTTGACAGAAAGGGAATGCCTGTGCTCCAATCCTGGCAAATCCTGCCTAGCATTAGCAGAACAAACAGTCCAAACTTTATGGGCAGCTGAGTTTAGAATAACTTAAAGATTAATGAATCTCCGACTGGGAGAGCGGTTGTTAAAGGGGCTGTCCTGTTGATGGTATAAAGGAGAAACATTTGCAGTATTGGAATTATTTCCTGAAATTTCCTGTGTGAGTAGTGATGCTCATGCTGTGATCTGTCTGCTGCTGAAGGACTCAGTCCTGTGAATACAAGGGAGAGGATTCTGTTCCCAAAACTTTGATTTGGAAAGAGCGTGTGATTTTAATGATCTTGTCTTACATCTGTTAATAGATACAACATGTTCCGAGTGTTATGTGGTGCTGCTGTTGTGCTGTATACAATTGATACATCTCCTGTTCTCTTGTTGCAGTGAATCTGAAATCCTGCACCATGACAAACAGTATGAGCCTTTTTACTCTTCCTTCGTTGCACTTTCTACACATTACATCACTACTGTGTGTGGTCTAAGTAAGTGTTCCCCCTCCTTTGCTTCTCTTGCTCTTGTGTTATGACTAGGATATAGTAAAAATAAACCAGAACTGTTGGCCTTTTGGTATTTGTCTCCAGTCCTCTTTCTGAATTAAACTTTAAGGCAGAGGCCATCATTGCTATCTTTTATACTGGCAGAATGTCAATTCAGATGGAAAGGGAAACTTGTCGATAGGAGTGTTTGGCCACTAACTACTGGGCGGCGTTGACTTTTTGATTGCTTATTTGTTGGCCTGACTTCATTTAGGGAAAATAAGTTTTGGTCAAATGCAGTGTTTAAATCCATTGTCAGGATTTTTAGATTATTCTTCAGCAGTTTTGTTACTGAGTTGGCATAATGATCAAAACATTGTGACTCACGGTATTTTATAGTATTTTTGCTGACAGAATTTGGCAATTACAGCAAAAAAGTGGTTTTGGTCAACTTGTTTCATGTTCTTTAGTGCTTCTGTCAGTATTAAATAATGTTGCTGTGGAAGCTATTGTATCTACCTAAATTACCTTGTCTGGGTAGAAGGTATTATCCTTGCTTTACTGACATTTCTTGGGTTACATTTTAATGTGACCCATCTGGGTGTTAGGCACGATAGACTGTGTATGTGTGCGTGTTGCATAGTATTCTATTTTATTGAAAGCATGAAGAACATTTTACACTGAATTATTTAAAAACCGAGTGATGTAAGCATATGCTTTTTTCAGTACCAAGAAATCAATTGCAATCAGTGGCAGCTGCTTGTAAAGTCCTGATTGAATTCTCACTGCTGCGTCTTGAGAATCCAGATGAAGCGTGTGCTGTTTCACAGGTGAGCACGGATTTTGACCGTGGGGGCAAGCCTGTGTGCAAAAATGGACTTTGGCTTCTAATTCCGAAATATTTGCTGTAATGTTACCTAAAACAAAATTACTGAAGTTTTTAAAATATTGAAGATCTAGCACTTCGGTAGAGAGTGATACCTGCTGGATCTTCCCTCTGCAGTCTTTGCTCAGAATTTTAGCTTGTGAGCAAGCCAAAACGAAGGTGGCCTGAAGCCTTGCTTAAGCACATCTCAGTTAAATCTGTTGCAGTTTCCTATAGTCTGATTTGTTTTTGTGTAATAACCTGGATTAAAACTGTTCTGTTGCCCGTTGGTTGAATTTTTAAAGATTAATTCTTCCCCAGTAGTGTTTTAGTCTTCTAGGAAGAGCTCAAATCTATTTCAAAGAGGAAAAAGTGCTCACGTAGTGTAGCTTTTGATAGGGCCGGCTTTAAGCCTCAGCGTGTCATAGGAGGGAGAGCTTTTCCAGATGCTTTTCCATAACAAGCACATGGGACAGTGTTAGTGACCTGAATTATCTGCATTTAGTAAGCTGTCACGATCTTTGGTATGAGATCAGAGTGGATTTGAGATGTTGCAGTAGCCTTACTAGCTGAAGTTGCAGTACTCTTAATGCAGCTGCTTAGAATAAATGATAATGAGGATTAATCGGAATCAAGAGAGTTTAAATTGTACTTGATGTCTCTTTCTTTGTAGAAACACCTCATTCTACTGATAAAGGGGCTGTGCACGGGCTGTAGCCGCTTGGATCGAACTGAAATTATTACCTTCACAGCAATGATGAAATCGGCCAAGCTGCCTCAGACTGTCAAAACCCTCTCTGACGGTAGGTGTCTTAATTTATGGTTATATCACTGCGACACTTGAGTTAGGCATAGAAAACACTATGTTTTTGATGCATGAAATGATGTTTTGCTGTTTCCCCTGCAGTAGAGGACCAGAAGGAGCTGGCCTCCCCGGTGAGCCCGGAACTAAGACAGAAAGAAGTACAGATGAACTTCCTCAATCAGTTGACATCAGTCTTTAATCCTAGAGCCTCGTCATCACCATCTATCACACCAGAGACACAGGTGAACAAACAGCCCTAGAATAGGAGCAGTCTGAATTTTAGCGTTAATAACATCGGTGTAGGCAAGGACAGAGGGCAGTAACTGGTAGTTTTTTGATACACATGTGTAAAGAAAACCTTTCTTGTGTATTTAAATCCTACTTGTGTGTTGATGAACGGCAAATGACAAAATACTGTTTGCATTATATTGGCAACAGTAGTTTTGTTGCCTCGTGGAAGCTAATGTTCAGTGATATTCATAGCTCTTTTGAGTTCTGCTGCTGATGCGCCTTGCTGCTGTGTAGAGACTTATTGCAATACCGTGTATTTTTAATGCCTCCATGATATATTTAGTATGCGCTTGCTTTTAGGTGGAAGGAGAGAGTGAGGATCAAGGTTCCACAGATCAAACCTCTGCGGCAAAGACAAAAAGCATATTCATTGCTCAGAATGTAGCCAGCCTGCAAGAACTTGGTGAGAATTAGCTTTTTAGCATCGGGGAAGAAAAATACTAGAGCCAGTGACTCTCCAGTGTTACACCTTACAGCTCTGAACAGGAAGAAACTTTCTGACCTAAAGCGTTTGTTCTTTAGGACTCGGTTGTGTGCTGATGTTACCAAGGGAGGTTCTGGCTGTAATGTAGTTTTCTTCATTGCAGAGGAGATAAGCTCAGTGTATTTGTATGCAGTAGGTTTGTTTTGGTGGGGGGAAAAGAGGTGGATGATATAAAATAGCCTATGGGATGGATTACTGAGCAGGTGTGAACTAGACCTGGTGTGCCATGTAACTTGCACACAGAGCTTTGTGACATCCATTACGAGTACTGGCTGAAAACTTCACCATCTGCTTTGTGTGTTGTAAACTAGTCTTTATCCTATCACCTCGTCTATGATGATATTTTCTCACCACAAATAATAATTAAGTCAATTACTGATGACCGTTAGATCTGTTCTGCTTAGAAGCTCCCATAGAACAGTAAAAAAAACACTGCTGTTTTTGTTTGGTAGGTGGCTCTGAAAAACTGCTGAGAGTGTGCCTGAACCTCCCATACTTTTTGCGATACATAAATCGATTTCAGGATGCGGTGTCAGCCAACTCTTTTTTTATTATGCCAGCCACAGTGGCAGATGCCACTGCTGTTCGCAATGGGTAAGAGTCTGTCATCACTCTTCTTTGGTAGATGCTGGGTACACTGTATGAGAGAAAATAACTGTGCTAGCTATGCAGTATCAGTTATTCTGCTGCTCCTATGAGCTGTCTGATGCGTACATTGCATTGCTGAACCTTGACATGTGTCGTTACTGTAGATTTCATTCGCTGGTAATAGACGTGACCATGGCACTGGATACTCTGTCTCTGCCTGTATTGGAGCCCCTAACACCCACGCGTCTCCAAGATGTGACTGTTCTTGCTCTCAGCTGTCTCTATGCAGGTGAACGGATTTCCTATATTTTCCTTGGAGCTTTAAGTTGCTCTGGCTTTTGCTCTGCCCGGTTACCTGCACTTTTGAGGCTCAGCCCACAAGTAACCTTTATTTCTTATGAATTTGAAAGCCATGCAGCATACTTCATGGTACAGTGACTGGCTTAATATGAAAATTGTTATAGTGACACTGAAATTCTGATATATTCTGCGAATGTTCATATCATTATCTCAGAGAAAGACTGAGTGACTCAACATCTTCTTAATAGCCTGTAATTTCTGCTCTTTTTTTTTTTTTTTTTATGTTCAGAGCATAATATATTTTTGCAATGCCTATGGCTTCAGCTTAATTGGTTATATCCCCAAATAAACCTTGTTTCCCAGGGGTGTTTAAGTATGCTAGAATCCTGAGTGTTTAATTGGTATGGGTAAGATTTTAAAGAGATACGACGGTTGAATGAAGATTGTCTTAAACATGGTATTGAATTACACAGTAGAACACTTCCTCTTAATGGTTCTCACGTGTTTCTGGAGGAGAAAACTCGACTCTTTTGGGGGTACATCAGAAAGAATCTTTAATCTGTCAGTTGTAATATTGTGTATTCCCAGCTCCATCAAGTTTATGGGCATGTTTGATACCTCTTGTTCTAATGTGCTAAGTAGGAACATTGAGTCCTGAGATTGGCTCTTAATGAGAACGTTACCTCCACTTGTTTTCAATCAGGTGTGAGTGTGGCAACTTGCATGGCCATCCTACATGTGGGTAGCACTCAACAGGTACGAACTGGGTCAACAAGTTCCAAAGAAGAAGATTATGAAAACGATGCTGCTACTATTGTACAGAAATGTGTAAGTAGATGAGAGCGTGTGTTTGTTGTTTTCATTCTCGGCAGGTGAAGTGCTTAGAATTTGTATTTATTTGGATTGCAATACGTATCTATTATTTCTAGGCATTAGACTTGCTGATAAAGGAAGTAATGAGGTGGCTAATTGTAGGGGGCAAAATACAATTGTATTTGGAGTTTTAAAAGTGTGTATGGTGGTTTATTACTGCCCAGTGGAACGCTTAAACATTACCATGGTTTTGGCTTTATTTGCAGCTTGAAATCTATGAAATGATTGGACAAGCCATCAGCAATTCACGCCGTGCAGGGGGTGAGGTAAGATTTACGTCTCCGGAAGCTTTTTCACTGTTTCTGTGCTGGTATATTTTGGCTTTTGGATTGACACTATTTTGTCTTTTTGGTGCTTTCCCCCCCCTGCCCCCCTCTTCACTTTTGGTATGATAGCATTATCAGAACTTCCAGCTGCTCGGGGCTTGGTGTCTGCTCAACAGCCTCTTCCTCATCTTGAACCTCAGCCCCACGGCCTTGGCTGATAAGGGAAAGGAGAAAGATCCATTGGCTGCTCTTCGTGTCAGAGACATTATTGCTCGTACTAAGGAGAGCGTTGGGTCTCCCAAACTAGGACCTGGGAAAGGGTATGTAAATACCCCACTGAAGTAATCATTGTCCGTGTATCTAACCATGCCCAGCAAGCAACTACTACAAAGTCTTGTTGGTCTCTTGAAATTTTATCTCGATTTGTAATTCAAGTCTTGATTCTTTGAAGGAAGAGAAGTCATCTTCAGTTTAGCAAAGCAGTCCCTTCGCTCAATTGAATATATGTATTTTTTATTTTCCCCCTGAAATTACATTGTATCCTTCGTGTTTCTGTAGGCATCAAGGGTTTGGTGTTCTGTCAGTGGTGCTAGCTAATCATGCTATCAAATTGCTGTCATCGCTTTTTCAAGATCTACAAGTGGAGGCATTGCACAAGGTATGTAGGTAGCATGTATGTTCTTGTGAAACATTTTGCTTTCTCCACTGAAACAAACTTAAATTCTCTTTTCAATGCTGTCCTCCAGGGCTGGGAGAGTGATGGTCCGCCAGCAGTGCTGGATATCATGGCTCAAAGTACATCCATCCAGAGAATTCAGCGGCTGATAGATTCTGTACCACTCACTAATTTGCTGCTGACTTTGCTGTCTACTTCTTACAGAAAGGTAGGAACTGGCATAGAGCTGGACAACTTCTGTAGCTGAACCGCTCCTACTAAATGTCATCCGCATGGAAAATTCTCACTTTACAAATTGACTATGCTAAGAAGAATTTAGAATTCTTCTTTCAGAAGCTGTTGACTGGGGCCTCTCTCTTTCCTCTTTTCAGAGGTGTAAAGTTGACAAACTTGTTCTAATAAAATTTTTTTGTAAGCTCGGTGGTGTTTGTGAGTCTAGTGAGAAGATGAAATGACTGTATTCAAAACAGATGCTTTTATGTTAGAGCTGTTACTTGAAGTGTTGTGTACATGCTTGGCATAGATTATTTATTTTCAACTATCCTGCGTAATTTTTAATACGATTTAAGGGTGAGAAGCCTTAAAAAACTGTTAATAAATTAATTGAGTCGAATTTGCTAGTTGAAAATTAAAATGGATTAGATACTCTAGTTTTCAAATTCTTATCTTTCATAATCCTAAAATTTAACTTGTTCTGCTGTTTTTCCAAGGCTTGTGTCTTGCAGCGTCAGAGAAAGGGCTCCATGAGCAGTGATGCAAGTGCCTCCACTGATTCTAATACTTACTATGAGGATGATTTTAGCAGCACTGAGGAGGACAGTAGCCAAGGTAATAGAATGTGCAGCAAGCAACTTAAGTCAGGATTTTACACCATCTTTCAGATATAATGGAAACCTGGCTACTGGGCTTTTGCCTTTTTGGACTGGAATGTCGTATAATGCTGAAAATATGAAACAGTTTGTAAGATCTGTTTGGCAGAAGTAACGCTGACTACTCTTAGGTAAACTAAAGCCAGAGTGGCTGGGATTTGGCAGCATTTGCTTAAGAGGAGAGTAGAAATAATTTCTTCTTGTAAATTCTTGCTGGACTGCTGTAAAAGTGCTTAGCCTTGTGATTTGGAAAGGAAAAATGCAGATAGCAGACGCCTTAACTGTGCTCACCGAAACTCTTTTTCAGGCCTTTTCTAAGCTGAGTAGTTAGCATAAGTTAGTTGCTTCTAACAGTACACTTATGTTTTTCCTGCCTCCTGTGTTAGACGATGATAGCGAGCCAATCCTTGGGCAATGGTTTGAAGAGACAATCTCTCCAAGCAAAGAGAAAGTGGCCCCACCACCACCCCCTCCACCACCACCTTTGGAGAGCTCGCCTAGAGTGAAAAGCCCTAACAAACAGACTGCTGGAGAAAATGGGAACATCCTGGCCAGCCGCAAAGATCCAGAATTGGTATGGGAAGGTCTTCAGGCTTAATGAAATAACTGCTGTGCTGTAGTGTTGTTTCCTTGTCAGTGGCTAGCTACGTTGACAGACAACATGATAAATGTCAGGCATTTTAAGTACGTTGCTGATGGATAATAAGTGACTGTCTAGCTTTGAATAAAGAAGTTTTTTTTACTCCTCCCTCAGGTGGAATATCACTGTATTTGTTACTGACAGGGAAGCAAAGACTGAAGATAGTATCTTATTTGGGTTACAGAGGGAGAGGGGAAAATGAGGGCAGAACTATAAGTGAAATGGCTTGCTGATAGAATGCTTTTAGCTCCAACTCCATTGGGCAGAGACGAAAATAAATACTGCAGTCACGAAGTTAGAGACTTGCAACCTTTTCAGAGAATTGTCCTGATACAGAAAAGAGAGTGCAGTGAGCTGGATTGCGATGAGTAAACCTGTGCCCCACTGCCCCGGGTGGAGTTAGAGGACTTGATTTATTTTGCTGGTGGTTTGGTTTTTGTTTCATGTTGTCTTACACTCCCTCTGCTTTTGTTGTTTCTATAGTGTGTTTCTCTTTTCTTTTCAGTTTCTGAGTCTGGCTTCAAACATTTTGAACTTCATCACTTCTTCTATGCTGAACTCCAGGAATAACTTCATTCGCAACTACCTGAGTGTGTCTCTTTCAGAGCAGCACATGGCTACACTAGCAAGCATCATCAAAGAAGTGGATAAGGATGGCCTTAAGGGTGAGTGAGCAGAACTTCTCTGTTGGAGAGCACAGACTGTAGGATTTATAGGTGTATGTTTTCTTAGTTTCATGTGGGAATTTTAAATGTAGGAGAGCAATGGTAGTAAATGGCTTGATCCCTGTCTTACAGGCACATCAGATGAGGAGTTTGCTGCTGCACTGTATCACTTCAACCATTCCTTGGTGACCTCAGATCTTCAGTCCCCTGCCTTGCAGGTAAATCTGTGATTGAATGTATAAATAAAATGAAGAAGTGTTGGTGTCTGTTAATGTCTCTGCACAGACTCTCCACACCTAGAGGAGTGTGTTGATGATTCTGTTTGGCGCTAGAGTATATTCTTTAGCAAACAGCTTGGAATATTTTGGATCCAGTGAGCCAGATGACCTTTCAGTAATCCAGTACAAAACATCCTGCAGAGTGTAAACTTAATGTCTAGGGTTCAAATTAATCCACTGAACTTTGAAGGTGATGAAGACTGAAAAGGAAATGAGTTTGTGTATTTTGTTTTGGAGAGTTGCCTCTATCCATGTGTTGAAGAGGCATTCCTGCAGATTTGCTTTGCTGTCAGGACTGATGCCAGAAGGCCTTGGAATTCTCTCAGGAGAGTCAAATTAATCCTTTTGCTTTCATGTGCTAACTTTGTAGCCTCTAGGTTTCTTTGCTAGGTCATGGGCTGACTCGACTTAAGACTATAAGTAGAGGTTATAAATCTGCTTACCAATCAGTGAATTCAATTCCTATACTTTTCATTGACTGTTTTCTACTGTATTTAAAATACTCTGGGGTTTTTTTGTTGTTTTGTTTTGTTTTAAGCAGTTGGACTTTTCAGAAATCTGCCTTTTTACTATATTTGAAAAGAAGCAAGCATTACTGTGATCAGTCAAAGGGGTCTTCTTCCAAATTCTTAGATACTGAACATAGTAGTGTAATCTCTCCTGCTGCGATACTGCAGTAAACGAGTAGAGTTCATTAATGCTATTTTTTCTGCATAGGTCGAAAGTTTATTGTGTTTTAGGTGGCAATGTGACAGCATCAGTATCCCTCGATAGCTATGCCATATATTAGAGATAGGAGAAATACTGCTGTATGAACCCTTACAAGCTCTGAGAGCCCTACTGCTTATTTTTGTGTATATGTTCAAGTCATGCTTTTAATTAAAGCACCAGCCAGGACTTGCCTCTTTTCAAGAAGTCTCTGTTTTGTTCCAGAACACACTTCTTCAGCAGCTGGGAGTCGCCCCTTTCTCTGAAGGTCCATGGCCTCTCTATATCCATCCTCAAAGTTTGTCGGTGCTCTCACGACTTCTCCTGATTTGGCAGCATAAAGCCACTGCCCAGGGGGATCCTGATGTTCCAGAATGCCTTAAAGTTTGGGAAAGGTGAGATAATTTTATGTGAAGTTGAAAGTCGGTCATCTCTTACGTCTCACACTTTCTATCAAGTGAGAATTCTCTGGGACCAGCGTAACAAGTGTGTGTGCGTTCTCTGAGTGGTGACAGTACGTGATGCTTGGAGGAGCAGAGGGTTAGTCTTCTGTGTTGCTGGAGTCCTTCACGTAGAGCATAACAAATGAAACCTAGAGTGGGTGGAGGCTGAATTACTTGCAGCAATGCTTGTTTTATAAAGGGAAGGCAAATGTCCTATTTCAGTAGGTTTCTGGTAGGTTCTGTTACGATGGTGCCAAGATTTTTTCCTCTGTGTACCTGACTGTGAAAGTCTCTGATAGGGTTTAGCTGACTTAAAGCTGTAGTGGCCAGCCTTTCCCGGGGAAACAAAAGTTTGCATCTGTCTTTCTCCCTTTGAATGACTGTTCGTATCTTCCATCAAATGTATTTGTCGCTAATTGAATTTCTGTAGGTTTTACTGTTTGCATAGTCTCGTTCCAGTACATAATGTAGTGAATAATTTGTGAAATTGCCAGTATTAGAAGAATAAGCAGAAAAATATAGTTATGAAAATGTTTCTCTAACCTTTGGTTAAAGAGATGTTAAAGAGGGATCTAAGTAAGGAGAAAAGTAAACTTTGCAAATTTCCTCTCCTATTGTCAGGTTTGTGGGCACACTGAAGCAAAATGCCTTGCAGGGGACTCTTCCCAGTGACACAGAAGATCTGAATGTTGAACATCTCCAGCTGCTGCTGCTTATTTTTCACAATTTCTCTGAGAGGGGCCGCAGATCTATCATGATGCTCTGTATCCAGACAATTGTGGAGCTGACAGTGAACATGGATACCCAGCAGTGTTCTGTGCCACTTATTGTGGCACGCCTACTCTTGGTGTTTGACTACCTGCTCCATCAATATTCCAAGGCCCCCATGTACCTATTTGAACAGGTACGATTTTGAGATCATGTTCTGGATATTTAATTGGTGACCCAGCAGAAATCTGTAACAAGCAATCATTTGGTGTGTTCTGGTGTCTTCATGACCTTTGTTGAGTAAATTCGTTTTGATGTTGTTAGCAGCCTTTGGAGTTATAATGCGTGATTAACTGCAGTTGGTGATTCCTAGCAGCAGGTTCGGTTTGAGTGTAAACTCCTTGTGTAACTACTGTCCTAACAAATCCTGGTAAGGACAGGGTGAATGCCCTGCCCTGTCTTTCAAAATCTTGAGTATTTGGGTATTTAGGCACCATATCACAAATACCTTATATGCTGTGTCCTTGCTTTAGCTTGTCACTGTGGAGATTTTTGGCACTTTTCTCATGAATGGAATGCTAGTGTTTTATGTGTGGCTTTTTCAGTTGTTGGAAGCTTGACCGTTGATTTAAGGTGCCCACTCCAGAATAAAAATCATCAGGTAGGGTCCAGGGCTTCCGTTAGAAGCTGGGAATGATTGTGTTTTAGCAACAGGGTTGTTTGTATTTTATGATTCTTTTTCTGTTGGTGGGGGTATTTTTACCCCTCTACCCCTTAATGACATGGGTGGTTTTTTTGGTTTTTTTTTTTGTTTTGTTTTTAATTTAGGTGCAATATAATTTGCTGACGCCACCCATTGGCTGGGTGAGTGGATCCCAGGACAGTAGCAGACGAACGTCTGTCCCAATTTATCATGGGTTTAAAGAAGTGGAAGAAAATTGGACCAAACACTGTTCATCAGGTAAGAAAGAAAATGTAAGGAATTTTTTATTCCAAGATCTGTTTTTACAGATAAATGAGAGCCCTTCCTGTGCCCTGGTATGGGTAGCTTTTCCTGCTTTTAATGGGCATAGTTACAATAAACAGATAAAAATGCATGTAATGCAAGAAAAATTTTATTAAACAAAATTATTGTCATCTAGGAGTGTGCTACAAGTAATTCAAAATACGTGTATATTTACTATGATTGTACGAGTAGGAAAACCTTGGCTGCATATACCTAGGTTAAAAACGTGTATAATGTGTCATGGAGCTAGCTTAGTAGAATCTGGTATTAGTCTTAAAATGTGAAAGGTTGTGGGGATGGAGGAGAGATAACTCAATACTGTATCATTAAAACTGTCACTCTGAATGTTATTTTCTGTCCTCACATTCCAGACGCAGTTCCACAGCCCAGATTCTACTGCATCCTATCTCTAGAAGCTTCTGAAGATGATCTGAACCGTCTAGATAGCACGGTATTGGGATTTCTGTTTTAAAGACCTTTCTGTGAGCCTCAAGGGCCACATTGATTTGACAAGTGCCAGGGAAAATAGACAAGAAGGAAAGACGTGATGAAGCAGCTAGACCAGAAATATTTCACCAAGTGGAGAAAAGAATAGTGGCTGAATAAGTTGATACGGGGTTCCTTTTTGTGCCTAATTATATGTCAGGAAGGTCAGTATGCAAAACCTATGGAGATCTGTTGGGCTACTTGTAGTAATGCTTGTGATTCCAATATATATGCTATGACAGAGAGCCCTGTCATATCCATATGTGTTTTTCAGTGCTGCCGAAACATCCGAGACAAAGACACATGGCATTAGAGTTGCTTTCTCATCATTTTGCTCCATGTTCTTCCCGGGTTTTGTTTCCTCAGTAAATTTGTTGTCGTCAAGATTATGGGCTTCCTTCGTGCATGCTCCCTTATAAGCAGTTCGTTGGTACTCTGACTGGGAGAGGAATACCTGACAGAACTAAATTCCTGAAGTTTTATTTTGCATAGTTTTGGTCTGTGTGTATTCTGAACACTTAAGAGAAGGGCTTCACTGTGTATAAATGCAGAGCTGTGCCATTTGCAAAGCAATGAATCCTGACTTGTCATCTCTTGCAGGTTTGTGAGGTCCTTTTCTCTAGGACTATGAAGTATGATGAGCTTTACACAGCCCTGACTTCATTACTTGCAGCTGGATCACAGTTTGATACACTTAGGAGGAAAGAGAACAAAAATGTCACTGCACTGGTAAGACTGTGTTGCTGTAATGTTGTCTGTGTTGAGGAATAACAAGTTTTCAAACGTACTGTTTTCAAGCAAAGTATTTAACCAAAGCAGTCTCAGCAGTGGTTGGAGTAATGGGGAACTTGAAAGTCACATAGCTAATGGTAGTGTTTCTGGTGGCTGTACATCTCATTTTTTTAATTCCTAACATGTTTTAGACTTGTTGTATGTCCCTAGTAATTCCAGGAGGTCTGGCTAGAATATGATAAAGCAGAAAAAAAATTGTATAATCTTTCCTTTTTATTTTCTCACTCCTCTTTGTAGCATAATTCGTTATAGAATGTGACATAAAATCAGTCCACGATGTGTTCGTCTCGTTTGGCATATCTACAGGAGTCTAGAGTCTCCAATGAGATAATTTCAGTAGCTGTAATGATTGAAACTGTAGTCTGTCTTTATTAATTTATCCAACTGTACACCTGTTTAGGAAGCCTGCGCACTTCAGTACTATTTCTTGATACTGTGGCGGATACTAGGGATTTTGCCTCCATCCAAAACCTACATGAATCAATTGGCTATGAACACACCAGAGATGAGTGAATGTGATATTTTACACACATTGCGCTGGTCCTCCCGTCTGCGAATCACATCTTATGTCACGTGGATCAAGGTACAGCCTCATCTTTATAGGCGTGTTTTGTAATGTTGTTGATAGTAAGACTGTCAGTCTCTTGTTCTTCCATGCTGACTGCATATGGGATTCGTTATGTGGGCATGGTGGTGAGAAATGGGAACTTGTGTCCGTGTTTTCTAAGGTGTTCTAGTCTGGTAATGGGTAGAGTGGTTAATTATAGAGCACTTTTAAAGCGTGACAGGTCTTTTTTGGGCATCTGTAGGATCACCTTACCAAGCAGGGCATGAAGGCTGACCATGCTGCTTCTCTTATTGAATTGGCCTCCAGCAAGTGCAGCTCAGTGAAGTACGATGTGGAAATAGCAGAGGAATACTTTGCCCGACAGGTAAGGTGATGTGAATGCCATTGTGCATGTGGAGCTTCTATTTTTGTGGAATCATTTGCACTTACTGTTCCGTCCCCTTGTATTTTAAGATATCTTCTTTCTGTGGTGTTGATTGCACAACTATTCTACAACTGCACGAAGTTCCCAGTTTACAGTCCATTTACACCCTTGATGCTGCAATTTCCAAGATTCAGGTTTCTTTAGATGAGCACTTTTCCAAGCTAGCTGCAGAAACTGATCCACACAAGTCTTCAGAGATAACCAAGAACCTCCTTCCTGCTACGCTACAGCTTATTGACACTTACGCTACATTTACCAGGTACAGTCCTTAGGATCGCTAGTAGGGATACAATTTTCTTCTGTGCATAGGGCTTTCTTTGCATTTTGTTTGTTATTTTCTTAGAGGTAGGTGCTTTTTTTTAATAGTCCAGTATAATTACTCTAACTTATGTTCTCTAGAGTGTCCATTGTTTTAAAAGAAGAATAAAAGTAGCTTCTCAAGCCATGTATGGGAAGTTGTTGTTTCTAAGTAGCCTCCTTGGCTGATCTTTCAAGACTTTCTCACAAGCTTGTAAAACCAGCTTTTCCTCCAAAGATGAAACCTCCTCTTACCACTCTAGGATAGTGCTACTTAAGTTTATTTCACTGAGGTAATATCAAGAAAGAGAGGCGGTTTAATTCTTACATTAAGAGTCTAACGTCTTCTAAACTCTCGTTAGAGTCTATGTAGGAGAAAGCAACAGTAAATCAGCTTTACTTTTGAGTGGGTGATTTTCCTGGTGAGTAGCTTAGAGGAGATAAAAGCCCAGAACTCCCTTAGTGGTATAACACAAAGTATGGGGCAGAACTTCAGAAATTTGCTTTCTTATGTGTCACTGTATTGACACACTTAGTTCTGAAATGTAGAGCTGTTTCCTGAAATAAATCCTTTCCATTCTGAATGCAGATCTTACTTACTACGGAGCCTCTCCGAAGAGGGCTCCACTGAGAACAAACCCTCTGAAGAGAAGCTCCGGGGCTATGCTGCTGTCCTCGCCATTGGATCCAGCCGTTGCAAGTCTAATACTCTAGGTGAGGGTACTGAATAGTTCAGATTTCTTTCTCTCTGTAGGTGAAGCTTTCTACAATGCTGCCCGCATTCAGCTTCAAAGCCATACGCTAGCTAATGCGTTCTTTTTTTTTGACCGTTTTGTTCAAATGAGTATGTTATTCTGTTAGCAGCAGACTGAGAAGTCGTTTCCTTGTAGAATTGTAGCAATTGAAAGAGAGGAAAGCCTTGAAAGAATAACTATCTCATGGGCTTATCTGGCTTATTGAAATGCTTTTATAACGGTGTTGGTGCTCCGGTGGCATGGCATAATATGGGGAACTGTGAAATGTTGATATGTTGAAGACTGCTGCAAATTAGTATTTTTGACATGTTTCCTGTTGTTTTAATAAAGTGAAAGAAGCTGGGAGGCTCTTGCAAACTTCAGGGATAAATTTTGACTTGTAGAAAAGAATGATACTAGCCCTCAGTAGAATTACAGCTCAGCTTGCTACAGTTGTGTCTTAATCAAATGATGTAGTTTTAAACAGTGTTGTAGAAGCATTCTGGTTTTCAATAGGACCCATGAAATTACTCAGTGACTTACGATTCCATATTAATTGCAGGTCCAACACTTGTTCAGAACTTGCCATCAGCTGTGCAGACTTTATGTGAATCATGGAACAACATTCATACAAACGAGTTTCCAAACATTGGCTCATGGGTGAGTCCAGCCTTGTGGATTTGATCTGGTGTGATCTTAGCTCCATGAGTTGCTGGGAGCGGCAAGCAGTGTGTCTTTCTGTTAAAGATAAATGATTCTGATTTTTGTGCATGTGTGTCTCAATCCTTAGCGCAATGCTTTTGCGAATGACACGATCCCCGCAGAAAGCTACATCAGTGCAGTTCAGGCCGCCCACCTTGGTACTCTCTGCAGCCAAAGTCTACCTCTTGCAGCTTCACTAAAACACACCCTTCTCTCCCTGGTCAGACTCACTGGGGATCTCATTGTGTAAGTGACGTTTTTTGTATTACATTCTGGCTGTATAGATCTGTTGGCTCTTCTAAATGTCTGTCTTTATCAGACTGTTCGGATAGTTCACTTAGTGAACTGGAGCTGTATTTTGAATGCAGCCTCTAATGGAGTTACTTTCAGTTTACAGTTCTAAATTCTAAATGAATGAAAAATTACCTTTCTGTCTTGATCTGATATCTCTAGAAGTCAGACTCCCTGAGAGAAACCTGTAGTCCTTCTTGTCGAATAGGGACCTGAGGAAACTGGGATATAAACTGGGACAATACGGATCTAACTAATTCATTTGTGTTTTGTTGTCATTCAGTTGTGTCATCTTTGCAGAGCATAAGGAAAAAGTGAAATGAAAGAATGGTGTGGTTTTTTTTCCCCAGGGACTTACTCCAAGATATTCTGAAACAGAAAAATAGTTGTTGACACTGCAGACAAGTCCAAAAGCCATACTGCATGAAAGCTTGGCTGTCTAGGAAAGTGTTGTAGGTGTATATATGCAAAAGTAACAAGGGTAGAGTTTTCCAAATGAGGACCACTTTTCTGAGGGGAAAAATGGCTGGGTCAGTATATTTATCCTGGTTTTCTAAAAAGGGTTTTTATCGCAGACTTCCATCCAGACTTGTGCCTTACTTGTGTGTCTTCTGATTTATCCAATAAAGGTGTTCTTTCATACATCGTACAGAGACTTGTTTTCTTTTCTTTTCAAGCTGGTCAGATGATTTGAACCCGCCACAGGTGATTCATTCCCTATTGCCCCTCCTTTTGGAGACCAGCACAGAGAGCGTGGCAGAGATAAGCAGCAACTCCCTAGAGAGGATCTTGGGCCCTGCAGAATCAGATGAATTCCTGGCACGTGTTTATGAGAAGTTGATCACAGGTTGCTACAACATACTGGCCCATCACTCTGATCCAAACAGGTAATGGTCTGTGTGTCTTGTAGTTCTCCTCCAGCAAAGCCGTATACAAAGAATTACTGCAGTGTGTTTGAACATCAGTGTCGGTTCTTGAAGAGCACAACAGAAAGGCAAAAAATCAGCTTATTTTTACCTGTTGAAGACTTCTATACTTGTAGACTAAAAATACAAGATCTTTTATTCATGTTACCACAATTTTTAGCACTGCAGTTCAGGCAGGCAGTGTGGATTTTAATGATCTCGTGTAACTCTGGATGGAGCATGTATATATTTGGATAGTTTTTTATTTAAGCAAATAGAAAATTATGTAAATACAAGCACAAAATCAAAGCTGAAGATGCTGACCTAACTTGCTTTATATTCCTTTGTCTCTGTTCTTGCTGTTTATAAGGATGGCTAATCCCTGCTTTATCATAGCAATATAGCCAGATTTGTCCTTCCCACCCCTTACTCACTGTGTGCGTAGAGGGAATAAGCTTGATGCACAGATGTTGATTCTACCCATCTGAAACATAAAACCATTAGGCATGATGATGTTGCATCTTTTTAACACTGATCCTCTCTGGATGGAAGGTATTCAGAGGGAGATCTACTGCGCCTTCTGTAAAGAATGTAAACATAATTGGATTTTACTTGCAGCCTGTGTTGTGGAGTGGGGAGGAATAATACTAAAAGAGACTTACAGTGTAAAAAGAGCAGCCATTTAGAGGAATTTGTAATGTGAGGAGTCTGAAAGGTCTAGATTATTCTAGGTTTCTGACTATGTGACTTGCCTACAGCATCATGTGCTGCTTCTTTTTCTTATCATTTGGTGGATTTGTTTGTGTATGTTTATTCATTAATTATTTTTCTCCTGTCTCTTGAAAGGAGAGCTGCTTTCAGCTAGTGGAAACTTTATTAGAACTGTATTAGCAAAATTGGTCACTTCTTTGCTCTCAGAATTGTTGAAATTGCTCTTATATATGCTTATTTAATATGCATCCTTCGATCCTCAGTGGCCTGGATGAGTCCATCTTGGAGGAGTGTTTGCAGCATCTGGAGAAACAGCTGGAGAGCAGCCAGGCCCGAAAAGCCATGGAGGAATTCTTTTCAGAAAGGTGAAGTCATCCTCAAACTTGTAGGCCAAGGACTTTATTTCTCTTCCTTTTTCTCTTGTCACTGTCAACACCTAAGTGATGTTAATGCCATTGTGCAGGAAAAGGCAGAGCCATGTAAGGATAGGGTGCCCTTCAAGCAGCACAAGAGAGCGTGAAAAGACTTCCTATGTGGGAGAGGACTTAGGTTTTTGTCACTCCAAATAAAATATTCAGCGAGTTCTTGTAGTGATCATCAGTGGGGAATGTTGCAAGATGACCGTTTTGTCAAAGGCATTATAAGGAGGTTTTTGAGAGATGCTGGTCTATAAGGCAGTTGCAAAATCCCATGTTATCTCAGTGCTTCCTTGGGGCACTAGGTAGATAATTTTAAGGGTGGAGGTGGGGTGTTGGCCTGATTTAGAATTATGGAGACAAATTGTGATGGAAACAGCATAGCACAACAGCAATGTAGTGAAGAGGTACAAGGGTGAACTGGAGGAAAATTTTTCTCTATTAGAAAGCTGACCATCGTCTGGTTTTGCTCTCTGCTTGCTCAGCAGTTCAAAATTGAAGCAGTCTGGTGGCTGGCTGTTGTACTTTGGTAACGTGGAAGGGAAAAACAGGCAAGAAAACCTTGAATTTTGGTTTGGAAACCAATACAGGCCCTTTTGTGACTTGATATGGGGAGAATTCTGATATGCTACTCAGGAGCTCATGAGATTTACAGGTTTTAGTCTGAGCTAAGAATTTGCTTTTTGTCTGAAAGCAATTTCTGTGGCTTGGCTGCTGTGCTGAGCAATATTATACAAACTATTGCCAATCTTAAATGTGAGGGTGGAGATAACTAAGTGCAAATGAAAAAAGGGAACGGATTGTCTTTTACAAAGCTGACTTAATTTCCCCCTTCCGTGTAGTGGAGAACTGGTCCAGATCATGATGGCGACAGCCAATGAAAACCTCTCAGCAAAGTTCTGTAACAGGGTGCTGAAATTCTTCACCAAACTCTTCCAGCTAAGTAAGTGTTGAATCTCTTCTGTCCTGCCTTTGTCCACCTTATACTGTTCTGGTAGTAGACTCCAATATGAAGATGCTTGAAAGAAAAGCTGTAAAAGGAAATGGAGTGACAGCCTCACACTCTTAATGGAAAGCCATCTTCAAACACGTTCATTGTAGCATCTGTCACTCACTAGTGATTTTCTCCACCAGCTGAGAAGAGTCCCAACCCCAGCCTGTTGCGACTTTGTGGCTCTTTGGCTCAGCTGGCTTGTGTGGAGCCTGTACGTCTCCAGGCTTGGTTAACCAGGATGACCATGTCTCCACCCAAAGATTCAGATCAACTGGACGTTGTGCAAGAGAACAGGCAGCTGCTGCAACTGTTGACAACTTACATTGTTCGGGAAAACAGGTGAAGTACAGCCTTTGTAATTTCTTTTGTGTGCTGTTCAGTTCTTTTGTTTTCTAGATATGCAAATTACTTGTGAGTTGCTCATGCCTTCTTGTTGTCAGTTTTCAAATGAAGTGATGGGGGCATGGCTGTTTGCCCTGAAGGCATTGCTGTGTTGGAGCTCTTGTGATGTGGAGCTCAGCTGTATTTCAGTGGGTGATGTACCCTGCCTGAAACTTTCTTCTTTTTGATTAGCCAAGTCGGAGAAGGCGTGTGCACTGTTCTACTGAGTACTCTAATACCAATGGCAACAGAAATGTTGGCCAATGGTGATGGCACAGGCTTTCCTGAACTGATGGTCGTGATGGCAACTTTGGCTAGTGCAGGACAAGGTGCGGGACACCTCCAGCTTCATGGTGCTGCTGTTGATTGGCTAGGCAGATGGTAAGAGCGAACTCTATTCTGCTGTACGTTCATTTGCATCACTTCCACAGATTTTTTTTCCCCCCACCCTAGTAGTTTGGGGACAGAAGTTCATGTTTACTGATACGTGTTTATTTTTTGTTATTTGGAATATAAAGTGTCTGAGAGAGGCTGATTTGTGTCCCCCCGGTTAAAACCAACCATGTATTTTCTTTGTCTTTTCCTCTCTTGATGGTTTAATTGCTGCATTTCTAAGTTTCCTGTTGCTAATCTAAAGCAAGCTGAGTGCTTGAAGCTGTTGGTGAGAACTGAGTTTATACTCCCAAAGGCTGTTAGTTGTAATGAACTTCTCCACTGTTTTGTGTTACAGCAAGAAATACCTGTCTCAGAAGAATGTGGTAGAAAAAATGAATGCAAACGTCATGCAAGGGAAGGTAAGACATGCGATTCGTGCTTAACTTGCAGGAATAAATCTCCAGCATGAGCAGTATCAGCTGTCCTGTTTTGGTTGCATAGTGGGAATTTTGAAGGAATTTGGTCAGGGGGACTGTTATGTTTTCTTGCCTTATAGCAACTATTCTGGGATCTAAGTATTACCTCTCATTTTCATTCATCTCTACTTTGTAGCACGTGACCATCCTGGAGTGTACCTGCCATATTGTCTCTTACCTGGCCGATGTCACTAACGCACTAAGCCAGAGCAGTGGTCAAGGACCAAGTCATCTTTCTGTTGATGGAGAGGAACGAGCAATTGAGGTGGATTCGGACTGGGTGGAAGAGTTGGCAGTGGAGGAGGAGGACTCTCAAGCTGAAGATTCGGTAGGCAATAGTCACAATTAATGCTGCAAATGAGATGAAGATTTATTTTGCAGCTTCCAAATCAGAATTACTCAGGTTATAAATTAAGATTTTGTCTTGTTTGTTCCTAATGTGAGACTGAGTGAAGAACCCTGGTTGCCAGATATGGAGGAGAATATCTGTCATTCATGCATAGATCTGTTGACTTTGTGATGTCAGCAAAAGTTGAAAGTGGGGTTTTTTTAGAAAACAAAAAGGAAGAAATGGAGTAAGATGGGTTTGTTCCTACTGGTTTGTTTGTCAGTTACTAGCTTTTATATCAACAAGCAACTTACACTAGGCTTTTAAGTGAGGAAAAAAAAAGCTGTTATTAATGCATTCCTTAAAATTATTGTCCCAATATATTATTTTTGTTACTGTTTTCTTTTTCTTGATTCACTCTTTTGAGTTGCTATAAAATGTCGCCTTCTCCTCCTTCCATGTGGTTAGATACCAGCTGCCTTCTTTTAGCTAGGTGGTGCTGAACTTGTTATTCTTAAAATGCGCATTTAGTGTCTGAGGAACGTATTCTGTACCATGTGCCTTTACCGTAACTGCTGCTATAACACCTTTCTAAACCCACTTTCTTCTTGACAGGATGAAGATTCTCTTTGTAATAAACTCTGTACCTTCACCATCACACAGAAAGAATTCATGAATCAACATTGGTAAGAATCTCAAAGTTGTGTTCGGAATTTCAGACTGATGTTTGTGGCCACTGAGAAGGAAACAGTCTGTGGACTGCGGTCTGTGGAGCCTTCCTGAGGCACTGTATTTTATAACTCATACGGCTTATTTTGTGCAGGTATCACTGTCACACTTGCAAGATGGTTGATGGGGTTGGTGTTTGCACAGTTTGTGCTAAAGTTTGTCACAAGGATCATGAGATTTCTTATGCCAAGTACGGATCATTCTTCTGTGACTGTGGAGCCAAGGAAGATGGCAGTTGCCTGGTAAAGTGTCTTCGTGTCAAGATATAAACTGTGATTTCTTGAGTTTTTAAGGTCTTTTGCAGAGGTCTCTGTTCTGCGATAAGTTACGTCATGTTATGAGTGCATAAGAGTCCTAAGACTTGAAGGCCTTGGCTTTATAACAAACCCTCTTAATTTAAGGCTTTCCTGGCAATTTTTTTTCTTTTCACCAAATAAGTGCATTGGCAAATCTCTGTCCTGGTGGCTACTGGGATTCCACCTGCCATGTTTTCCACAGGAAGCAAACAAAGTAACTTTAAGATAAAGTTTTTCTAATACTTGGGTGGAAAGTGGCATGCAGGATACTGTTGTGTTATTTCTTTAAAATTGCAGTCTAAGAGAATTGCACTTTGTTTCTTTAAAAATGACATTAATCTTGCTGCTGTTAGAATTTGTATTCATTTTGTCAGTGGTAAAATGGAGTCTGGTTTGGGCTTTCAGCATTGCTGTGTCATTCCCAGGCTTTGGTGAAGAGAACTCCCAGCAGTGGTATGAGCTCTACCATGAAAGAATCCGCTTTCCAGAGCGAGCCCAGAGTGCCCGAGAGTGTCATTCGACATGCAAGCACCTCTCCTGCAGAGAAAGCCAAGGTCACCATCAGTGAGGGGAAGGGCCCTGACGAAGAAAAACCCAAGAAGAGCAGCCTGTGTAGAAATGTTGAGGGCTGTCGAGAGGAATTGCAGTCCCAGGTATAGTTATTATCTAGCTGCTAAAAGAAGATGGTTTATGATGAGAATCTTAGGCAGACTGTGTTGGTTATCTGCCAAGTTGCTTGATTCATCATCTTTATGATGAAAGGGATCATAAAAACAACATCAGGCTTAAAAACTGATTGACGTGCAGCTCTTGTGAAGACTCCCAGCAGGAGCATCACTTGCTGTATCTATTTCTTGTAGGCCAACTTCTCCTTTGCACCTTTGGTGCTGGACATGCTGAATTTCCTGATGGATGCCATTCAGATAAACTTCCAGCAAGCTTCAGCCATGGGGAGCAGCAGTCGTGCACAGCAAGCTCTCAACGAGCTACATACTTTGGACAAGTCAGTAGAAATGACAGATCAGTTGATGGTACGATACTAAAGGAGTGATTAGATTATGGATAGGTGGGATCACTTTTAAACAGAAAAATTTAAGTGATACACTTTTCTATGCTTTTACTAATGACTCAGGTCCCAACTCTTGGCTCTCAAGAAGGTGCTTTTGAGAATGTCCGCATGAACTACAGTGGTGACCAGGGCCAGACGATCCGGCAGCTGATCAGTGCTCATGTGCTGAGGCGGGTGGCGATGTGTGTGCTGTCGTCCCCGCATGGACGTCGGCAGCACCTGGCTGTGAGTCATGAAAAGGGCAAGGTGAGTTCTCTAACTGTCAAGAATGTGGGACTGTAAAGGAAAATGAAACAGCCTTAGAGCAGTGAACAACAGGCAGAATATGATTTGGGCTGCCTCTCCCCAGATCTGAGTGTTCTGTAAAGTACTTCATAGCTTAGAAAAACCTCCCATTCTTCAGAGAAAAGAGTTCTTGCAGCAGAAACAGTGAACACTGTGAAGATACAGTCATAGAGCTGAAATCGAAATGCCTTTTTCCCCTTGCTTGTAAAGTTGGGTAATTAAATTCATTTTGTTCTGCAGATTACAGTCCTTCAGCTCTCAGCATTGCTGAAACAAGCAGACTCCAGCAAAAGAAAATTGACTCTTACTCGCCTTGCATCTGCACCTGTTCCGTTTACTGTGCTGAGCCTAACTGGAAATCCCTGCAAGGAGGACTACCTAGCTGTATGTGGACTGAAAGTAAGTGCCTGACAAACCCTGTTCTAGGGGGTTGGAAACATCAGCTCAAAACCAGCTGTATTTCTTTCCTCTGAAGAGCTAGCGCAGAGCCGGCTCCAAAGGTCTGTCACTAATTTTAGCTCATGAGTCACTTCCCTACTAGAGACATGAAGTAAAAGAAGCAGGACCTATATGAATAATATAATAAATGACACAGTGCCTCAAAATAGTACTTCTTATTGTATTTAGGCCAATTTTACTTTGAGAGGAGTCAAGGTTTAGTCATGTCAAACTCTGTGTTAGAACAACTAGTGTTTTGTAGCAAGGACACCTTTTTTTTTGTTTTCTCACGAGTTTAGATTCGATTTTCACAGTGCAGCATCCACAAGTGTATTATTTAGCTAAGAAACAGCTGGACTCTGTGTGGTTTTGGTTTGGGTTTTGTTTGTTTTTTTTCTTTACAAACTTTCATATTATTCATCATAAGTGCAGGAATTTTACATTCTTACTCTATTGGTACTAAGAGGAATGCTGGCTTTTAGCTCCATTCTTGGCTTGAAATGTATATAAACATTTTGTTTTAATATTTGACCAATTTTTTTCATTACTCCAGGACTGCCATGTGTTAACGTTCAGCAGCTCTGGATCGGTCTCTGATCATTTGGTACTTCATCCTCAACTAGCCACTGGAAATTTTATCATTAAAGCTGTGTGGCTACCAGGATCTCAAACAGAGCTTGCTATTGTGACTGCAGACTTTGTGAAGGTATGTTTGGTCATAAGCTATTGGTGATACGTCTTCTTTCAGACATCGGAGTCTGGATCTTTGTGGAGTTGCATGTGGAAGAATGTGATAATCTTAGAAATGAATTGGAAATATAAATTTGTGGTGTTTAGCTACTGTTGTCATAAGACAAAGCAAAACCAAAGAACTCAAAGAGCAAAAATACGAACTATAACATCTAATAGGTGTTCCCTTGTCTCAACTTTTGTCTGTTTGCACTGTTTTGTATCGTAGTAGTTAACTATTTTCTTGATTCTTCCCTCAGATTTACGATCTCTCTGTAGATGCCTTGAGTCCGACTTTCTACTTCCTTCTACCAAGTTCCAAAATCAGGGATGTCACTTTCCTTTTCAATGAGGAGGGGAAGAACATAATAGTGATCATGTCCTCTGCTGGGTATATCTATACGCAGCTCATGGAAGAGGCGAGCAGTGCCCAGCATGGACCATTCTATGTCACCAATGTGCTTGAAGTCAATCATGAGGACTTAAAGGTACTGGTGACTTCCTTTTCTTGTAGCATGGGCTGCAGTGGCTTTCTCGCGTTTTTTTTGTGTCTTATATTTGAAGGCAGAAGTTCCCTTTTTTCCTTCCCCCCCCAACCCCGCCCCTTCCATTTAAGCTCCCTGATCTAGATCAATGAGCTTGCCATTCCTCTAAAGAGAGAAATATCCTTGCATGAAAGGGGGTGGGGGTGAAAATTAAACCCCTTGATCCTTTCATCTAGAAAATGGAGCATGTTTTCCATGGCTGGCTCTGAAGTCATGCCCGGCAGGATTTCTCAGCAGGGAGATGGCTTCAGAGCAGTGCTGTTCTCAGAGCGAGACACTCCAAAGGTGCAGTAACCAGAATGGATAAAGTTACTGACCATTGCTGGGGCTGCAGAGCTGGGGCGAGCCTTTGCTTCTGGTCAATAGCAGCTCTGTAGTCTGTCCACATTTCGCTCAGTGTTTTCACCCCGTCCCACTCCAAAATGGGAATAGATGAGAAGAAGGCCCTCAGGATAGCTCTTTTATGAGCTAGGAACATGGTGAGTGCTCCATGTGAGATTGTCATACAACGTTCAAGCACACAGATGCGGTAGCTGCGGGTGCTACCTACAGCCTACGGGTATGCAATCATAGTATCCCCTTCAAAAGCCTTTGAAGTATCTGATGGATGAGTTCACCAAGGAGTTGAGCTTAGAAAATTGTCATTTAAGACTGCGTTCTGTCACTGGTGGGGAGGGGGTGGGGGAAAGGATTTTGGAATAATTCCATCATGAGAAATTTAAAAGCCTAACCGTGTTTTGGAGGATGTGTGTTTATCTTAAATGTCATTGTTTCTCTCTGATCCTACAGGACAGTAATGGCCAGGTAGCAGGAGGCGGTGTGTCAGTGTATTACTCCCACGTGCTACAGATGTTGTTCTTCAGTTACTGTCAAGGCAAATCCTTTGCAGCCACCATCAGCCGAGCCAATCTGGAAGTGCAGCGGCTATTCCCAATTAACATAAAGAGGTGAGGCTTGTGTGGAAGGGTCTGCTGAAGTTTTAATTTCTGTTTATTATTAATATATATTACCAATTATTCTTAACATCCCAGCTCTGAATGGCCAAAGCCTTGTGTTGAAGATCCCTTTTTGACTGAGTATTTCTTGCTACTTTTCATGTTGCTTCTACCCTAATTGCAGAATGATTTGAAACCAAAGCTGGCTGTTTAGGCAGTGGGGTGTGTATGCATTTTTTTTTCTTCCCACTAGGATTTCACAGCAGAAAGGTGGCTTCAGAGCGGCCTTGCTGCACATTGCAGAGCTGCTACTGGTGCGGCAGCTGGAACTGATGGGATTACCCACCCTTGTGGAGGCTGCAGAGCAGGAAGCCTTTGTTTCCTTTCGGCACCAGTACTGCAGTGGACCTTGTGTGTTGTGCATATCAAGGCCTATTTTCAGGCTCCCTTGAGGGAAACCAATCTCTTATGTTACGAATGTGGCAAGAAAAAAGCTGTTCTGTCATCTGTTCTGACAAGCAGAGCTGGGCATTTAGGCCACAGACTCTTCATGAGCCTGACACAAAGCCACTGTTGAGAGTAGGCTCTGTAGAAGGGTCAGGTTCCGAGAACTCCCTAGCCTCAGCTGAGTTTAGCTTAGTCTTTTTGCAGCTTTGGGTTTTTTTTTTTCCAGTGTACAGAGTCACACACATTCTCCTGTATTGGCCTTTGCTTAGTGCTGTTGGGTGTGTTGAAACATGGAACCGTGCATCTGTTCAGATAAAAAGATAGCTGAAAGCCATTTTAAAAGTACTCCTTCAGTTTTGGGCATAAAATGTTACTACGTGTCTTTCCTTGAGTTTTCAGGGTAGAGATCAGAGCTGTGAATTGGGATGCTTGTGCCTTCTGTGCACTCAAGTGACCTGTAAACTGAGCACTGATGTTCCTGTCTTCATTAATACAGTTCTTTGAGTTCCTGCTGAGGACAAAGCTTTAACTGATTTGAACGGTGATAAATTTTAAGTGGTTTTGCTTGTTTTGCTTCTTAAATTAATGTCATTCTGCCCTTCATCTCTTGCAGTTCAAATGGAGGGAGTAAGACTTCACCAGCACTGTGTCAGTGGTCTGAGGTGATGAACCACCCTGGCTTAGTGTGCTGTGTTCAGCAAACCACAGGCGTCCCACTGGTGGTGATGGTGAAGCCAGACACCTTTCTCATCCAGGAGATTAAAACCTTGCCAGCCAAAGCAAAGGTTAGTCATACTTCCCTGTATTTTTAGCCCTTAAAATGTGGTTTCTTGTTGTTCATCAACAAGATCTCTAGTCTTTCCAGCTTTTCTAATGCAAAGAGTTTGTCTCTCAAGCAGCAGTTGCCAAGTCCTTTCCTTGACCTGCATTGCTTGCCTTTGCAGATTCAGGACATGGTGGCCATCCGTCACACAGCCTGCAATGAGCAGCAGAGGACCACTATGATTCTCCTATGTGAAGACGGCAGCCTGAGGATCTACATGGCCAACGTAGAGAATACCTCCTACTGGCTCCAGCCCTCTCTCCAGCCTAGCAGTGTCATCAGCATCATGAAGCCAGTTCGCAAGCGCAAGGCAGCTGCTATTAGTAAGGGATTTCTCATACGTATCTTGTGCAAGGCAGCAGTGGCAAATGTAGATGCAAAGATTGATCAGCATTGTATAGACACTTAAGACATTCACTTCTGACAATTACCAGTTAACCTCGGAGCTAAGTACTGGCTAAGTCTGGGTAAAATGTTTCCGTGGGTGTATATAAAAATATGTAGCTGTCTGGCTCACATAGGCATTTCCAAAGGAGGCAAGTTCTTTCTGCAGCTTTTTTACTGTAGCTTTGCCTGTTTAGAATGTTTTTTTTCAAAACTATCTCTTCCCTTTTAGCGACTCGCACATCCAGCCAAGTGAACTTTCCTATTGACTTCTTTGAACACAACCAGCAACTCACAGATGTGGAGTTTGGAGGCAATGACCTGCTGCAGGTTTACAATGCTCAGCAGATAAAGCACCGACTCAATTCCACTGGCATGTATGTGGCCAACACAAAGGTAAATGAGGCAATTTAGAGATTCTGTTGGACTTCTAGGTGACGTTATTGTCCAGGTTCATAGCATGCCTTTTCTTAGAGGTCTGCATTGTTCAAATGACCCTGTACAAATCCTGTGATACTGTTAGATACTGTGAGGGACCTGTGTGCAGACATCAGATTCTTAGCTTAGCAGTGAATTTTTGACTTCACCTTTCTGAGCTGTGATTTGTCTTCTGCAGCCTGGGGGTTTCACCGTTGAAGTGACGAACAATAACAGCACAATGGTGATGACAGGCATGCGGATCCAGATTGGCACACAAGCGATAGAGAGAGCACCCTCGTACTTGGAGATCTTTGGCCGCACCATGCAGCTGAACATGACCAGGGCTCGTTGGTTTGACTTCCCTTTCACTCGTGAGGAAGCCTTGCAGGCTGACAAAAAACTAACCATCTTCAGTAAGTCTTTGTTATTTGCTCTGACTATCCATTGGTTTTGCTTGGGTGGGTTGAAGCTACTGTGCTTCACCTCATAGTAGGGAGGGTTTCCACAAGCCGTTTGTTTGAACTCACCACAGAAACAATTGGAGTGTCAGATCCTGCACATTTAATAACTTTTTATTTATGTCCCAGTTTCTTGCTGCAGTGGATGAATGTGCACTAGCTCAGCTCAAGAATTTTGTGTTGATGCAATAGACAAGTGGTCTTGAAAAGGGGATGAAACTGTCAGAGTGGGTGTATATTAATGACAGTGTAATTGCTATCCTGACCTTATGACGCTATGCTTGTTTGTATTCAAAAGAAACTATTTTGTTAGTTTTTAAGAAGTTTTTCTCGTCACTGCAGTTGGGGCTTCTGTGGATCCTGCTGGAGTCACAATGATGGATTCCATAAAAATTTATGGCAAAACCAAAGAACAGTTCGGATGGCCTGATGAGCCCCCCGAGGATTTCCCTTCTGCTTCAGTGAGCAATGTTTGTCCCCCAAACCTGAATCAAGGGAATGGCACTGGAGACACGGAGTCGGCTACCCCTGCTGCTGCCAGTGGGACTGTCCTGGAGAGGTATTGCTGCAGTCTTTCTTTTATTTCTCTTTTAAAATGGGTGGTTGCTCTAGAGGGGGCCTAGGTACTCTTGTGTGCCTTCTTAACTGGGAGAACTTAACTGAGTTAGTGAGTTGTTCTCACTACCATACAAAGCAACAACTGAAAAGTCAGTGATTATCTTCTAAGCAGGGCTTTGTGCTCACTCTTGATTTATCTGGTGGAGTAGATGGATAGGTAGATCTGTGTGCATGCTTCATGTTGCTAAGTTCATTTGTGACAGCAGTCTTGAAGAGCTAAAAGAGATTTCTGCATTCTTGGTACACTTTCTCATTTCAAGCCTGCCCTTCTTCATTCTCTAGAGCTCACAAAGGTTAGGCCTCTCTGAAGTTCAGTTTTGAGGAGGACTTTGTGTGTGACCTCGCTTTAGGCAAGTGGTTCCCACCAACTTATCTTGCAGCCTGTATGTCTCCGGTTTAACTACTGTGGTGGAGAAAGTGTTAGGTTTCCCCCTGCATCCTCCTCCACCCAATATCAAGTCAAACCACAAAGGTGAGCTGGGCATGTATTTAGCAGAAGAAATAGAACTTTTTTTTTTTTTGTATCCACCCCGTGTTTTTTCATTGAGCTTATACACTCTGTGCCATAAGGGTAGTAGAAAGCCTGGCAAGCTAGCAAGAATAAGAGGGAAACAGATCAGAGAGGAACTAGCACTGCTGAAAAACAAATGTTTTGAGGGATACCCTGGTCGACTGTGAGTAAATGGTGGTTAATTTTGTCTTACTGAAATTCCCAGGGAAAGGTTCAAGGCTTGTAGTGGCAGTTACATCCAGCTGAAGGACCTGTTTGGCCATCCTTAGTATTTTGTCAATAGTTCATGGGATTTTTTCCTGTGCTTAATTTCTCTTTTCTTCCCTCCTCTGCTGTGACATCTCCACAAGATGTCCCTCTCTGCGCAGACATGCTTTCTGGTTTTCCAAAGCAGTGGGATTATATTCTAAAAACTCAGACTAAAAAAAAATTATTCTTTTTATTTTTACTTGCGTGTTACAGAATGTAGCATGGTTACATTATAAAGGGTCTCTTGAATAGGAACAACTAATGGCAGGCAAGAGGCAGCTTTACAATCGGAAGTTTGTTGTCTGTTCTTCAAATTTAACCTTCAGTCGTGCTTTAAGCAATGTGCTTGGCTTCTCTGTGCTAGGCGGCCTGGATCTCCTTTATTTATTTTGCTATTAGGCAAGTGTCTGCTGCCCAGATAGAAAGAACTGTGCTTAGATTTACTGTATATAGCGCTCTCCCAGCTTCCTGATTTTCCCATTTAATTTGCCTTTTGCTTAGAATGTGTTCTAGGGAGATTTTCTGTGAGCTTTACACATTTTTTATTTTTTTTTCCTTTTTCTTTGCTCCCCCAAAGTTCTGAAACTGAGTCCCTAACCACCCTGGACCGGTTAGTATGCCATCCTTTTCTCTGCACGAATGAGTGTGTGTCAGAGAGACAGAACACATGATGTGGCTTTTGTTGACTGTTTTTTTTCTTTTGTTTTCCAAGTGACATTTGCTTCTTTACATTCTGATCATTGCATGGCAGATGGTTTAGTGAAATGTAAAGATGAGGTGGTTTGCAGATTTTTGCTGTATACAGCATAACTATTGCTTGTTTGACAGACTCCTCTTTTCGCTTTGTTCCCTCCTTGCGTCTTTTTACCCCACTTATATTCCCCTACTAGCTTTATAGAGGGTGGCTGTGGGTAGGGGAATGTAATGTTATTTATCACCACCAGACCAGACAATTGTTGTTTATTCTACCTCATATCCAATCCTACGCTGTTATTTCTCCCCTTAATGCTATCTCTTCCCTCCTTTTTCCTGTATTCTTGCACTGCTCCTTCTGGCGTGTCAGATGGCATTTCAGGTAGTTCTACCGCGAGGCATGAAGTGGTGCTGCAAGGGAGATTCAGCACTTTACCACAAGTTGTAAATAAGGTTTTCCCTTGGGGCAAGTATTTTACTAGCCTGCCTTACTGCTGTCAAAAGTTTGGACCTCAACATCTCTCACTTGGGTCATACCCAGTGCTCCAAGTTAATTTTCCTCTGGAATATTTTGCGCTGAAACTCCAAATTGGAAAGAGCAACCTGTGTGAAAATAGCAAGCGAGTAGAATCTTGCTCCCTTAGAAAAGTCGGTTACGCTTTTTCCCATGTGTCATACCAACCCTTGATCTGCAGTCATATGTACGTCTGTGGGCCATGGTGAATTGGTACTGTCAAGACAATCCAAGTTATCCCTGCTGCAGGCTGCGTAAGGAAATGTTTTATCCTCTTTGGTAGAGAAAAGCCCCTGTCTTTCAGCTGTGGATTATTAAAGCAGTCCTAAGTTTGTCTGTGAGCGTGAGCCAGGTTTAACTCTGGTCTGTAACACAATGAAATGATATGCATGGTGCCTGTGGCAGGTTTTATCATGCTTTGATTTTGTACTTGGCATTCGTTAGCTGTCTCTGAGCTACTCATGACTGTAGCCCGCATAAAGCAAAGTGCTAAGGAGAGAGAAGGGTTGCTGTACTCAAGCCTGCTTTCCTTTCTCCCTGCAGGCTAGTAGTGAGTTCTTTAGAAGCGCTGGAAAGCTGCTTTGCTGTAGGACCAGTCAACGAGAAGGCAAGTAACTTTCTGAATACATTCTTGAGCTTTCAGAGATGGGGGAGGAGGGGCAAGATCAGCAGCACCTCCTGCAGCCCTGGGGGCCTGATACGGAAGAGAGCCGCATCCGTTTTGCTCAGAGCACTGATCTGAAAGTTGACTTAGCGAAAAGCATTTGAAACTAGTTCAGAATGACAATTGGCATTTGCATTTATCGCTTGTGGGATTTTTGTGCTGTAGAGTGACCTCATTTACAAAAACAGCAGGGTAGAAGCCCATAAATCTCAAAAGGACTTTTCTTGTGTAGACATGTGAAATGTTCCTTAAATGTCAAATAATAAATTGAGGAGGCTATCAAAACTGTATTGAAGGAAGGCAGAAACTTGCATGCACAATGCAAAGAGGGGAGGGAGCTGCAGGTGCACTGAGAAATCAGGCTTATGCATCACCTTAATGGTAAATTTACTGAAGAATGTTCTTTGTCTGTTCTTGGGAGCAGGAGAAGAATAAGGTGGCAGCTCAGGAACTCGCTACTATGCTGCTGTCCATGCCAGCTCCTTCCAGCGTCCAGCAGCAAACCAAGAGCCTCTTGGCTAGTTTGCACACCAGCCGCTCAGCATACCATAACCACAAGGTAATACGGTGCAAGGATTTCAATGTCTCCTGTAACTTGCCAGTTTATGGTTGAGGTGCAGCGCGCCCCTAGAAGGCCCTTCCTCCATGCAGCATAAACCTGCTGGCTAATTTTCCTTTAGCTCCTGCTGCCTGCTTTGCTGGCTTTTGTATTTCACCAGAACTTCACTACTTAAAACATTTTTTGAAGATTTTGATGGGAGATTGTATCAGTTAATCTAGAGAAATCAGGATCTCTAAACACATGAAGTCTGTTTGCAAACTGTCTAGCTCTGGTTTCCGTTTCCACAGGCATCTGGCTTAGGGTAATAGAAAAATACTAGGGTAAGTAGTGGTTAGACTATGTGCTAACATAATTGCAGTAAATGCATAGATGCCTCAGATAGCCTTTGCTAACCACTTGAATGGTTAGTTTATACACTGGTCTTTCCATCCACATTTGAGCCTGAGGGGAAGGGAATGTGAAAATCCATTCTCAAGCCAGATTTCTTCTGTTACAGGATGACTTTTTAATATTAGTTTTCCTTCTTAGATGATATTGGCCAAGAGTTAAAGCAGCAAGTGCCAAATTTCCCCAGGATCTGTCCTGCAGTTGTATTTCAGTTCCCTTGTTGTGCTGCTGTCTGTTGTTTTTTCTTTGCCTGTGTTATCTTTCCCTTTACAGGATCAAGCATTGTTAAGTAAAGCCATTCAGTATTTGAGCTCCTCAAGCAAAGAAGGAAAAGACCTTGATCCTGAAGTGTTTCAGAGGCTGGTCATCACTGCACGATCCATTGCTATTATGAGACCCAACAATCTGGTCCATTATACGGAGTCAAAACTGCCACAGTTGGAAACAGGTAGGGAAGTCTGGATTTTTCTTCAACTTTCTCTTGTGCTAACTGAACATATCTTGAGATTTGTGGTTCTATGTGACAGGGACTATATTTGACACGTTTGTTAGGCATGTGGTAGTCCTTGTAATGAGGACATCAGAGCCTCTAACAAAAGCCATTTCAAGTAAACTTGGCATTACCCTGCTTGTTAACGTTTTCCCTTGCACGTATCTGACAACTGTTTTTTAATCTGTACAGAGAATGAAGAAGAAGGGCAAGAGGCCCAGAAACACCCTGAAGGAGATGGCTGCACTTTTATTACCCAGCTGGTCAACCACTTCTGGAAGCTACATGCTTCAAAACCCAAAAACGCCTTCCTTGCCCCCGCCTGCTTGCCAGGTGTGCTAGCTCTTCTTTTGCTATTGTAAAGCTTGTGTATTTTAAAGGATCCTATTTTGCGCTTGTAAACAGAGAAAATGACTTGTTCCAAGCTAGGCTTAAGGTGTTAATGATGCCATGAATGCTTTCTGAGGTATATCTGCTCTAATGTTTTGTTCAGAAGTGTGTGTGTGTTGTGCTGGTAAAAAGGGACTGATGATTGCTTTATTCACATTTGACTTCATGGATGGTGTGAGAGGATATTCAGTGGTGCCGATATACGGCGTGCACAGTATTCCATTAGGCAGACAGGACTGGTGTGTAAGCTCATTTTGCACTGAAACGTCAATATAGTTGTGGTACTAACATTGTTCCTTGAAGTCTACAAACAAAAGATGCTTCCTCCAGTGTCTTACTTTATGTTCTGAAATGAAAAGATAGTTAGTTGCTTACAGTCCTACTTCTGTTTCTCCTTAGGTCTCACTCACGTTGAAGCCACAGTCAATGCTTTGGTGGATATTATCCATGGATACTGCACGTGTGAACTGGATTGTATCCATACAGCATCCAAGATCTACATGCAGATGTTACTTTGCCCAGTATGTAATCTTGCTGTGCTCTGTATCAGCCTATAACACGGGTAATATGAACACAATTAAATAGAGGTAGAATGATAATACATAGTATGGATACAAAATAGAGGCATGCAGCCAAAACACAGAGCCAGAAGTGAATGAAGGAGAAATTTCTCTCCTTGTGTTTTAGTAATGTTTGCGATGTGCTGCATGTGGAATGATAAGTATTTCTTTATTGCTGGGGGAAACGGAGAGTTTAGAAGTTGGGCAGTGACATGTGTCTGACGCGAATCATGACCAACAGAGAGTCATAAGTGTATTTTTAGCTGTCTTTCCAAATACTGTGAATAAGCACTTAAAGCTTAAGTAGTTTAATGATTAACTGTTAACCCTCTAGGATCCTGCAGTGAGCTTTTCTTGCAAACAAGCTTTGATCAGAGTGCTGAGACCAAGGAACAAGCGGAGACACGTCACCTTGCCATCCTCCCCTCGGAGCAATACTCCTATGGGTATGCAAGATCCATTCATCTTTGCCTTTAAATGGGCATGACCTACTTTATTTGTCAGAAAAGACAAGAAAATAAAGTAGTCTTTTAAATGGGACAAAACACAATCTTTCCTGTCTTTTCTCTCTCTTACCCCCTAAAAACTTTTTTTTTTTTTAAATATTCACCTCTTCTTTGATGTTCTTGGATTCAAAGGGGAGATCTCTCTGAGATATTCCCTTTTCAGTGTTAGGGAAATCTGACTATTTTATCTAAGGGGTAGTAATCCAGACTGTCCTAGTATTTCTGTGCATCTTCTCCAGTCCTTATAAATCAGTCATAAAGGTGTGTGGACACCAAGATTAAGGTATCTGATCTCCATCCAAGAGATACTTTTTTAGCATTGACATGAATCGTAGTTGTCATGGAATGTATTAGTGACTGGGGGTTAACTGAGGACAGCTTAATTTTTTCTCCAACGTTAATTATCTTGTTCATGACAATGTGAGGAAAGAGTGCATCTGTGAATTAGTCCTTTGTAACTCAGGAGATAAGGATGATGATGACGACGATGACGCAGAAGACAAGCTGCAGAGTTCTGGGATAGCAAATGGCGAGCATATCCGACAAGAAAGCCAGGAGCAAAGCGAAGTTGATCATGGGGACTTTGAGATGGTGGTAAGTCCAGAGTGCTTCTCTTTGGAGCCTTTTAAGTATGTTAGGTACTTGAATTTAATTTATTTATGATGAATCAGTTTGTAGGGCTCCATTAGCTGGTGGTGGTTTGATGAAAACTCTCACTGTGTTTCCTCTTCATAGTCTGAATCTATGGTTCTGGAGACTTCTGAAAATGTGAATAACGGGAACCCTTCTCCCTTGGAGGCTCTTCTGGCTGGAGCAGAGGGATTCCCTCCTATGCTGGATATTCCTCCAGATGCAGATGATGAAACAATGGTGGAATTGGCTATTGCCCTGAGCCTGCAACAAGATCAGCAAGGTAAGATGGAAGCCTTATTGGCAGTCAAAAAGGTAAACAGAATGTGAGGAAACTGGGAAAGAAACAAAGCAGAAGCTGTTGATGTCACTACCAACAAAGCAAAGATAATAGAACTATGAAATGTACAGAGAAGGCCAGAGTTAACGTAATTCTCTTATAGAAAGATACTCATAATTTGTTTTCTTCTTCCAGGGAGCAGCAGCAGTGCACTTGGACTTCAGAGCTTAGGACTGTCTGGCCAAGCACCCAGCTCTTCTTCTCTTGATGCCGGAACGCTCTCAGATACAACAGCATCAGGTAACTGTTCACTGTGAGGAATCAAGCTTTTTGGATTTTGACCTAAATAATGACTTATTTGTTTGTAAATATGGTTTTGAAGAACCAAATACTACTATTGGCATCATGTATTTTTTATAGTGTGTTTATGGCCTTTCCCTGTTATCATTATAGGCTTCTGAGGAATTTATTTCCTCTCCTTAAAATAAAGCAGACAAAATAAACCATATACTGTATTTCCTTTGCATTTATAAACAACCAGAGATTGTTCTTCAAGTAACTTGCATGATTGTCTACTTGAGGAGAAGGTTTCCTTCTCAGGGTATCTCCCCTCCACTGCTTTTAGCAGGCTTAAATGTACTGATGGATGCTTCTAAGTTCCCTTTCGATTTATAGTTGAAAATTGACATAAAAAACAAAGACACATATTTGTGGCTTTTCTTTCGTAGCATGTGTGTCTTTTGAAGTTATATCAAGGCAGTGTTTTTACTTGTAACAGCTCTCTTTATTCTCTTAGCTCCAGCGTCTGATGATGAAGGCAGCACAGCTGCAACAGATGGCTCAACTCTTCGGACTTCACCTGCAGACCATGGTGGGAGTGTGGGCTCTGAGAGCGGTGGCAGCGCGGTCGACTCCGTAGCTGGTGAGCACAGTGGTAAGTATCTCTTGCGGTGCCAGTGTCTGTACATCTGTTTTCTACTGTAATAGGGCTTTACCAGAGTGAGAGGGAGTTCCAAATAGATGATGCCATGCATCATTTTATGGTTACTGCCAAAGTGCCGTACAGACCGAATATTTGCTCTCTTCTTCTAGTTTTCTAGAAGCGTGGAATTTGCAGTAGTTTTTACTGGCCTGTAATAACAGAATGCACTAGCCTAGAGCAAGACTGAAAGAATTCACTGTACTGCTGGATAAATTTGGATGAGATAGAATTAATTTCTTTCTTTTTTGCTTGGGACTGATACCCAGGTAAAACTAACCACAAACTTTTATAAAAAAAGTTATGTCCGTGCTGCCGATCCTGTATATAACACGCATCTTCTGACTCTGTTTAAATTAATGCTGTGGAACCAATTCAATTTGGGCCACAAAGATGAGGCTGGCAAACAAAATAATGGTGGGGGTGTTAAGTAGCATCGGTAGAAATGACACTCTTCTACCTTTATGAAGGTAACCAAAGACACCTACTCCATAGTTCCAAAGGATAGTTCAGCTGCATCAGCTGCTATGAAGCAAACGAGGCATCTTCAATTGTGCTGACGCTGTCTTTCTTTTTTCCCTTTTTCAGTGTCTGGCCGTAGCAGTGCTTATGGGGACACGACAGCTGAGGGCCACCCTGCTGGACCAGGCAGCGTCAGCTCAAGCACAGGCGCTATCAGCACTACCACAGGCCAGCAAGAGGGAGATGGTTCAGAAGGGGAAGGGGAGGCAGAGGGAGACGTCCACACCAGCAACAGGCAAGGGGCTTTGTTTTCCTCTTCAAGAATAGCACGTCTGGTCTGCAGTGTCATCATTTATAGAGGAGTGGACTATAGGTGCTGAAATTCACAGACTCTGTTGGATAGTAAAAACCAAAAGTCAGAAACATAGAATAGAGCAAACTGGCATTGGAAAATGCCTCCCTCTATATATTCACCATGTGACGTGTTACACATACCTAATGTGTGTCCCGCAAAACTGCTGCCTGTACATAGTGATGAAAAAAAGTATTGAACAGAGGTATCACTAAAATCTACAGCTTGGGAGCTTGTGAAATTCAGTGTTAGGAAAAAAGTGTGTGCAGGAGTGCTAAGCACTTTGGGAAAGATCGGCAGTTTTTCATTCTATGGGAAGAGATGCTCAGTCATTCTTAGTGTGGTTTGGAACTGATTTGTGGTACCTGTTTCTAGACAGTTGGATTCTACAAGTAGTCATGGTAGGCAGTGTAGTTCTGAAGTGAAGAACTACGTCCATCGTCAGAGTTGCTCTGCATCTTTGACATTACTTGACTGTAAAGTCTGAGGGAGTCCACTCCTGTCTGTGCTGATTTGATGACCTCAGGATTTCTTCATGCTCTGCATTTATGTGGTAAATTGCGGTGCTCTGGTAATCCTGCTGGGTCTAAAATTTCTTGTGATGTGTCTCAAGTCCTGCATTTCTGATTCCTGGTTCTGACTTCCCAGGCTGCACATGGTCCGACTGATGTTGCTGGAGAGGCTGCTGCAAAACTTGCCTCAGCTGAGGAATGTTGGAGGAGTCCGGGCCATTCCTTATATGCAGGTAAGTGAGGAGGGCTCAAGAGTTAAGCCTTAACAAAACAGTTAATCACTACTACTACTGCCGGGTTTCTGTTTGCACATGCTTTTCCCTTTCTCTTTCCTGCCCAGTCACAGTGTGTGAGTCCAGCTCTGAAGTGTTTGGTTGGTTGCACAGCATTCCTTACCCGTAGATTTTTGCTAGATGTGTACCCTTTCTCAGTGTGGCATTAGTTGGCTGACGAGCCTAAGGGCTAAAATCCTTGAATCCCAACGTAATTGGGAGCATCTTTTGGGTTTATACTGAATGTTGCTGTCATTGATTGTGCAGGCAGAATTTGGGAAAGAACATAAATTAATCAAGGTAAAATCTGCAGGGGTTTTGTGAAAGATAATCTGTATTTATAATCTTAAAAACATGGAACCTGCCTCCTTTTAATTCTGACGTCTATTCCCAGGTTATTCTGATGCTCACAACAGACCTAGATGGAGATGACGAGAAAGATAAGGGAGCTTTAGATAACCTTCTGTCCCAGCTGATTGCAGAACTGTGCATGGACAAAAAGGTAAGCTGTGGTATGAGCGCACACTCTTCGATTTGCTCCTTCTAGACAGGGCTTCTTCCCATGGAGGAATTAAATGCATAGGAGTCATAGAAACACATTGCTGTATGGATGTGTTCAGGCAGTTTATTTCTCTTGGCTCACTGCACAGAAGGTAGAAAATGACATGAGTGTAACTCTCACTGTTTCCTGGTTCCAGCATCCACAAGTGAGCATGAAAATTGGTTTCGCTTGAGTTAAACTTTCTAAACAGGCATGATCAGTGATGCATAATTGACACATATACCTTTTCATTTGTGTAATACTGTTCTCTGGCATCCAGGCCACTGTCTACCCTTATATTGAGGAATTTATGCTGCTTTTTTAGTATTACTGCTTGAGCTTAAATTAGAAATGCTTCATGAGGATCAGAGCACTGAAATTTAGATGCTTAGGACAATATGCTCAGCTCTTTAAGCAAGCAAGCTCTCTCGTTGCAGGATGTGTCTAAGAAAAACGAACGCTCTCCTGTGAATGAAGTGCACTTGGTGGTAATGAGGCTGCTTAGTGTGTTCATGTCCAGAACTAAGTCAGGATCCAAGTCTTCCATTTGTGAGGTACATTCTTCAAATTGCTTGGTCAGGGGGATGATGTGATTGGGGGGCTTTTGTTCATCAAAGGTGGTCTAAAAGCTGTGAATTGAAATAGCCCGTCAAAACCTGAACAACAGTTAAAACTGCTTTGGAAAAAATTATGAGGAATCTGTAACGTTACTTGACTCTCTTGGAAAAAGATGTTTGCCGAAACTCAGAATGGAGGAAATGGACACATAAAGACAAATTCATTTGTTTTGTGCGTCGTTTCTGACTGAGCTAAGGGCAGCACCTTAATGATGTTATTTAAAACTGTCTCACAGATTTTTTTTCCTTGCATCTTACTGGTGCTGAAGGGGTTAAAGAGGATTTGTAATGTGATTATTGGAAAGCAATATGCTGCTGTGTCAACGTAAAAGTCGCTAAGAGGATTCCTTAGATATTTGTTGCTAAAAGGTACAGTAATAAGGCATAAAAAGCAGTATGTGTGGTGGGAAGGAGATTAATAAAAAAGCATAGAGGTTAAAAAATTTAGTCTGAACTGCATCAAATTTTAATGAGCTTATGAGCTGTGGGGTTTGTTTGGATTTACAGGGCTGCTTTAATAGTTTTATTTACAGTAGCTTTTTCTCCAGCCTTTGTTATTCACTTGAGCTTCCCACAGAAATCAAAGCTCATCGTCTTGCAGAATGCAGGTGGACCAATACCTGGGTGGAGCAGAGCCTCTGAGCGGCATCTGCAACAGGGACTCTTTCTCTACCAGAATTCACCCCCAGCTGGTCAAATCACAGATAAGCAAATAGAAATCCCAACTTTAAAAAAAAAAAAAAAGAGGGGAAAAAAGAAGGAGGGGAAAAAAAAAGCCCTAGTCGTCTAATCCATAGCAGAGTGGCCTCTGGCACATGTGTCGAGGGGAGATTAGACTTAAGAGGAGATTTTATTTGTTTTCCTTTACTAAGCGCTTGTTCAAAAGAGTCTCTGTAAATATTTGAGTTGCTTTTCATAAACACAAAAAAACCAAAAACCCCAACCTCAGACAAACCCCAAACTTAGAAGCTGCCTGTAAAGTTTCATAAAAACCTACTCTCTTATCCATACTGTCAGCAGCTGCTGTCTGATTCTCACAGCTTCCCCTGCTCTTCCAACACGGTGATTCTCAGGTGCTCTAGTAATCCATCTCCTCTTTGTTTCAGTCTTCCTCCCTCATCTCTAGTGCCACTGCTGCTGCGTTGTTGAGCTCTGGTGCTGTTGATTACTGTCTGCATGTGCTGAAGTCTTTGCTGGAGTACTGGAAAAGCCAGCAGAATGACGAGGAGCCTGTAGCCACCAGCCAGCTCCTGAAACCTCACACTACTTCTTCTCCACCTGACATGAGTCCTTTTTTCCTCCGCCAGTATGTGAAGGTGAGTCTTACCCTATGCTGTTAGCATTACATGACCTGCATTAAAAGGCTGCTGCACGGGAGCAAGCAAAAGCATCTTTGCAGAACTGGTTCTCCCTTAATAGTGTAATTAAAATGAATTCCTTTAGTATGTAGTTACAACTAGGATTGCTCTGAGTTCTCTGACAGAGCAGACCAGCTTGCTGTATCCATCGATGCACTCCTAAACCAAACAGTTCTGTGGGGCTGCTGTCACTGTTTCTGGTTGAAGTGTTAATCTTCATGAAGGGAAGCTACTCCATTGCGTGACTCCTTTTGCTTGGCAGGCAGAATTTCTGAACCATCGCTACTTATTGTGGCAAGGAAGCCTAGCAGTTGATGGGGATTGCCACACTAAATCCTAGACTTGTTCAACCACCATGGTGTTTTTACCCTAAGATTCTGCTGGAGTCAGGAGGGCTTTGATATGTGTACAGGTGTAGTGAAAAAAGCCTGGTTAAATGTAAGAATGTCTCCTAAGTTGAAAGCTCATATCTTAAAATGCCTTACTACTACAGATTAGCTTACTGTATCCTAATAGTTGCCATTTAGTTAAAGTTCTCACGGCCTGTTTTTATTTATCAATTGGGAGTGTTTCTTCTGGCTGAAAAGGTGCAGAAAAGCTTTGTTTTTAGAAAAATCAATAAAGGCGCCCTGTAGCTTGTCATGACATCGCACTGGGAGTGTTCAGTGCTAGAGCCTGATCGATTGCTCTTGCTTTCAGGGTCATGCTGCAGATGTTTTTGAGGCCTACACTCAGCTCCTGACGGAGATGGTACTGCGGCTGCCCTATCAGATCAAGAAGATTGCGGACACAAACTCCCGCATCCCACCTCCCATCTTTGATCACTCCTGGTTCTACTTTTTGTCTGAAGTAAGTGAGAATGCGATACACCTGCGGATTTTAACAAAAAAAAAAATCCAGTAATGTTACTGTTCATGGGAGAGATGAACCTTTGCAGAACTGATCTCAGATCCATCTCTGATTTTTAATCTCCCTTGAAAGAAGGTGAACTGTTGGCTTTGTTTTATTCCTGTTAAACAGGAATCTATAGGAAAGCACACGTGAAAAATAAATTTGCTGTTATTTCCTGTAACTCAATGTTTGCTGCCAGAAAACTCAAATAGAAAACCTTGTCTGAGTTGGTACAATGTAACATTGTGCTCGGCTGTTGGTACTTGACTTAGTCCTTAGAAAAGAAATCAGAAAGTTATTTGGAGTTTTCAGTTCCTTTGGTTGTATAGCTTATAACTTGCGATAGCAAGTTATCTTACATCTGCACAAGTATGGGGTAGGATTTCTTAATTAGGCTTGACTAGCTTTTTATTTGAGGTCATAGATGACGAAGAATGGTTTTCAGAAGCTGTTTCACAATTGCACAGCTCAGGATGCTGCAGTGTTGCTGTGCAGTGTTTCTTTTGCCCTTGACTTACTTTTACGGGTGACTTTACAGTACCTTAAATCTGACAAATTCATGAATACATCTCCCGTATCTTTTAGTTTTGTAAGAAAACACGTCATATTTTTGTTGGCGCATGTTGCCTACTGGTGAGTTCACAGTGCTGATGTTGTAGGCTTTTCTTTGTCTAGTACCTGATGATCCAGCAGACGCCGTTTGTGCGCCGCCAAGTCCGCAAGCTTTTGCTCTTTATCTGTGGATCAAAGGATAAATACCGCCAGCTCAGAGACCTTCACACCTTGGACTCTCACGTTCGTGGAATCAAAAAGCTCCTAGAAGAGCAAGGCATTTTCCTTCGTGCCAGTGTGGTCACAGCAAGTTCAGGCTCTGCCCTGCAGTACGATACGTTGATCAGCTTGGTAAGGAAAAGTGTGCCACTGTACTAGGCAAAAAGTGTATGTTGCACTTAGGTAAGGTATCAGTAATAGAGATACTGACATGTTGTTTAATCCTGTCTCATTTTGCCTTTCAGATGGAACATTTAAAGGCTTGTGCAGAGATCGCCACACAGCGAACAGTAAACTGGCAGAAATTCTGCATTAAAGATGACTGTGA
The DNA here is from genome assembly GCA_013397275.1 of Burhinus bistriatus. Lineage (NCBI taxonomy): Eukaryota > Metazoa > Chordata > Aves > Charadriiformes > Burhinidae > Burhinus > Burhinus bistriatus. Next base: position 174,591 of record VYXH01005112.1, read on the forward strand.
GTTCTTTCTCCAAGAGTATTTGAGGGAGCAGAGGGGATGCATTAAGTGTCGTGGTTTGAGTCAAGACTTTTCAGATGGGGAAGCTCAGCAGAGAAGAAGGGGACACAGCTGAGAGTTTTGAGTAGGACTGAACTGCTTCCAGTACTAATTATCACACTGCTCTAATTGCATCTGTTCCTTAGCTAAAGAACACAATATGGTGTAATGGATCACTTGCAAGAACAGGAATTAGGAGATCTGTGTTCTCTTGCTTGCACTGCTGTTGTTCTGGTGTGTAATTTGGGATGAAACACTTTACCTTGGTGTACCCAGATGTTACACTTCTATAGTGTAGGGATAGGAAGGTTCTGCGAGGTTGTGGGATGGTCCTGGTCGTAATCAAAGGGGTTTTTGTTTTGGGCTGGGTTTTTTGTGCTTGCTTTTTTAAATTCAGACGTCAAAGACTTTCTTCTTCTCTTTGCAGCGGTTCTCTATTTCCTCCTTCAAGTCAGCTTCCTGGTAGATGAAGGAGTGTCGCCAGTTCTCCTGCAGCTGCTCTCTTGTGCTCTGTGTGGCAGTAAAGTGCTGTCTGTGGCTTCGTCCTCTGGATCGTCAAGCACCTCTTCCACTTCTGCTCCTGCAGCTTCAGGCTCTGGGCAGCCGGCAACACAGGGCAAATCCTCCACTAAAAAGAGCAAGAAAGAAGAAAAGGAAAAGGAGCGAGAGGGTGAGCTGCAGCTCTGCCCTGTTCTATGGTGTTTCTAGGGATGAAGTCTGCTCCTCTCAGCCTTTCTTATTTCTGTTTAGAGAGAGCTGCTTCCTTCTTGTTGTGATAAATACCATTGTTGTGAAAGGGTCATGGATCGTGGCAAGGGCACTTGCAGACTACAGCAACAATTAGGAGAGAAGAGCAGTTTTATTATATGTAGATTGGAGTTGGTCAAAGTTGAAGCGGTATGCCTTAAAAGCTGGGGCTGAAATCAGATGCTAGGTATATCCCAAACCCACTGTGAGTGTTTATTAACTTGAGTGGGCTTTAAGTTATCTAATGGAAATTGCATATTTCAGTGACAAAGTAGCTTCTACCTAACTTGCCTGTTCTGTGTTGTGGGAGGTTGAAATGCTCGTGGGGATTAAAATAAGCACTGGAGATGCACACCCAGTTAGCTCTGCTCTTCAATGATTGTGTTCAGACTTGTTTCCTCTGTCTGACTTGTTAAGCTATGTTGGAGCCAGGGCTGCTGCTTAATGGATATCCAAAGTCCTGGGAAAGTAATTAAGCCTTCCTATAGAAGTCATGGGCATAAATTCTCTCTTGGCTTTTCTTCAAGGAACCATTTTGGCTTTATCAAACAATTCTCTGTGAGTCTTTTCACTGCCCCATGATTATCCTTTTCTTTTTATCAGGATGTGCAGGACATTCCTCAAGTCCTTACTGGCAAGTTTTCCAGCGGTTTTCTTCTGTGTTAGTCAGGAGTACTAGGTTATATTTTTGGAAAAAGAAAGGAACATTAAACTTGCTTGTTGCCTGAAACACAGTAATTTGTCCCAATTGTCCTTGCTCTATGATCTATAAAACCGGAAACTGGTCTGCTATCTGCTTTCTGAAGTCTCTCTTTCTTCTGCTACCCGGTGTCCCCTAGGCGAGAGTTCAGGCAGTCAGGAAGATCAGCTGTGTACAGCTCTGGTGAACCAACTGAACAAGTTTGCAGATAAGGAGACCCTTATTCAGTTCCTTCGTTGCTTCTTGCTGGAGTCCAACTCGTCCTCTGTGAGATGGCAGGCCCACTGCCTCGCGCTCCACATATACAGGTGAGCTGGGAGGCAGCCTCTGACCGGTCTCAGCCAGCTTCTTAGCCAGTCTCAGCTCAGTTGGGAAGAGCTCTGTCCTTGTGGAAGAGTTAATACCTGAGCCTGTGTCCTGCAGGACACCACTACAGCTTGCAGATGATTGCATCCCCTTGAATTGCTCATACAATTTTGCAGTTATTTGGGCTGGAGATAGTAGTTGTCACTTACTTGTTACTGATCAACTTGAGTTATCATCTGCAAGAAACATTTTGTTTCTGTCTGCAGAATCCAGCTCCTGACATCTGTGGGAGTAGGTACGTGCAGGGGAGTGTACTTCTGAGGCAGATGCAGACTCATATAGTTTAAAAGATGGGAGTTATGTAGGGAAAGGCACACTTCAGGGTGCTGAACTCCTTCAGGACTCTATTCAGTTGTTGCAAGACAGCTGCTGTCATTTCAGAGAGTGCAGGAAAACTGCTGGTGGCACGAAGAGATGAGATTTAAATCTGTGAACTCTGATGTATAGCAAGATAATAGTTTCCAAGTTTGGTGAATTGTAGCATATATTTTCCTTTTGAATAAGATTGTGTGCTATAGGGTCTGTGTAGCTATCTTTACAAGCCTAATTGATATGCAATCCATTCAACAGGAACTCTAACAAGTCTCAACAAGAATTGCTGTTGGATCTCATGTGGTCAATCTGGCCGGAACTTCCAGCCTATGGAAGAAAGGCTGCCCAGTTCGTAGATCTCCTAGGATATTTCTCTCTGAAAACACAGCAGACTGAGAAAAAGGTATGGTGAAAAGGAGGTACAGCATCCCAGGTCCTGCTGCTTCCTAGGAATTATGTTAGTGCTCGTTTATGGTACAGCTGGGACAGATTTTCTGTCAAAAGAGCTTCTGGTGGAAATTTTTTTTGTTCTCGAAATGTGAATGTTAAAAAAGGCAGGGTCCTTAAAAAATTGGGGAATGTGGATTTTTTTGTTTTATTGTTTTGGGTTTGGTTTGGGTTTTTTTTTTTTATTTAGAAGAAAAATTCTTTCCCGCAGGAAGTCTTTGTGGGGAAAATACATTTATCTGCTAGCTCTAATTTTTAGATTTTTGATACTTCAGCTCCTAGAAATCTTTTGTAACAGCGACTTTCAAACAAAGGAAGTGGTAGGATTTCTAGGGGACCAGTGGGCTTGAGAACAAGTAATTTAGACACACTGATACTTGCGTGTGTATGTTTAAAGAGCTGGGAATGCCTTACGAATCTTGGCAGGCATTTGAAGTGATTGGCTGGCAAATAGCATTGTTGTGGTAAAGGTCTAATTTTAGGATCTGTTACATTCCTGGGTACTGATTTAACCACATAAACTCCTGTGGGTATAGTGTGTGCATCTTCTGGGGGACCTGGAATGCCACAAGATGGGATATCTTTAGGTCTCTGTAGCAATAAAAAAAAAAAAAAATGTTGAGAAGACAATATATTCCTAATTGTATTTCAGCTGAAGGAATACTCCCAAAAGGCTGTGGAGATCCTCCGGACTCAAAACCACATTCTTACCAACCACCCTAACTCCAACATTTACAAGTGAGTTGCTTCTGACTTTGATCCATTTTGCTAAAGGAGCTTTTTAGCAGACGAGCTGCGATCCACAGGGGAATACACAATTCTTCTAATAAAATCGTGGTGGAGGAAGGACCCCTACTGAGATTGCATGCTTGCTGCAGCTGGCCTTGGGAGAATAGCAGATTCCTTTCTGCCATCTGAAAAACGTGACATTCCGTGCGCTGTCAGCAGTACTTTGGGTTTAGGTTTTTTGCTTTCATTTTTGGTAAATGTTACAAAATATTAGGAACAATTGGAGAATACAGACTTGCAGAATTAAGTGTTGCATTCTTAGTCATACCTTGGCAGTTAATAGTTACACTAAAGTGCTGCCTAGTGAAAAAGAATAATTTTCAATGTGCTTTACATTGTAACGCTTTTGTTGCTAAATCTGGGACTGGCGTCTACAGGTAAACTAAAACCGTTTTGATTGGATGGCTTGTGTTTAAAATACAGTGAATGCCAAATTACATATGCCAATGTTCTGCCCCGTATTCCAGCACGCTGTCTGGGCTGGTGGAATTTGATGGCTATTACCTGGAGAGCGATCCTTGCCTTGTCTGCAACAATCCAGAGGTGCCCTTCTGTGTAAGTAACTGCTGTTCTTAAGCCCTTCCCTTTTATAGGCATCCCAGCCATTTACAGCAGCGTGATTTGCTGTGTTTCTGAGTTTTTTGGGATGTATAGGCAGCGTGTCCTTGTTTTTGTCTTCTCAGTACATCAAGCTTTCCTCCATTAAAGTGGACACACGGTATACTACCACCCAACAAGTGGTGAAACTAATTGGCAGCCACACCATCAGCAAAGTGACAGTGAAGATAGGAGACCTGAAACGAACCAAAATGGTCCGAACCATCAACCTCTATTACAACAACAGGACAGTGCAAGCCATAGTGGAGCTGAAAAACAAGTACGTTCATCCATGTCTTCTGTGTGCAAGTCTCTGAATTTGACACTGTGATTTCTGCTGAGGTGCCTGGCTTCTTGTTTTAGAAGACTATTACTCAACACTGTCAGTTCTCGTTGGGTGGGATTGTTCTGAAACTCCTTCAATAAAATGTTGAAGAAAAGATCCAAATTTCACCTAGAGCTTGAAATACACCTGTAAAATTTGTGTGTGTAGACTTTGTACAGGCTCAGTTTTAAGCACCTGACTTAATCTTGTGGAAACCAGTATTAATACGAAGAGCACCTCCTGGAGAGTTTGACTTGGAAGGGGATTTGGATGTTGCAGCACGTCCAGAAATGCAGAAAGCATTAACATTGCTTGTTTGAAGCCATATAGTAGAATTAAAATTAGAAGCTGGATGGCCTAACGCTCGGCTGCTGCTTTACCCACAAAAAATGGCTCCTTTTCAATACATTGCTCAGTCTGGAGTTGGTTCTGCTTATATGCTTTCCCTTCTTACTTCTTGAGATGTTCTCACCAGAATCAGATCTCTCTGGCTTAGGGATTAATCTGTGCCTGCCACTTATTGCTTATTTGAAGTCTTAATACTCTGTGACATCACAAGTGGCTGCTGTGGAGAGGATTATGATGTCACAAAGAGAGGATTCTGACTTCAGGTTGAGAATAAGCAGTGGGAGCAGATGAGATCTTTAGAAATAAATATCCTGTTTTCATGCAAATGTCCTTACTAATAAAAAAAATGGAGGTGAAAATCCCTAGAAAATGTCTGTAGAATTAAAGTTTTTCCATGAGGCATCAACAGCTCTTTAATCCTAAACAGTCTCTCTCTCTATGAAGAGGATAAAGGCTTAAAATGTATTTCTGGCTACATATCATGTCAATACAGAAGCTAAGGAAATGAATCCTAGAACTGCTCTCCATTCATCCCATTTAAAGTAGATTTGGAGCTGAGACGGTTGCATTTGGCTTCTCTTTGTACGTGGGCAGGGAGGGTACTTCCCCACTGAAAAACCGTGCTGCTTTCTTTCCTTTTCCCAGGCCGGCTCGTTGGCACAAAGCTAAAAAAGTCCAGCTGACCCCAGGCCAGACAGAGGTGAAGATTGATTTGCCACTGCCCATTGTGGCTTCAAACCTGATGATTGAATTTGCAGATTTCTATGAGAATTACCAAGCTTCCACGGAGACCCTGCAGTGCCCCCGGTGTAGTGCGTCTGTCCCAGCCAACCCGGGGGTGTGTGGGAACTGTGGTGAAAACGTGTACCAATGCCACAAGTGCAGGTACGTCATCCTCATTCCTCCCCGCAGACCCAGCGCCAGGGGTTTACGGAGCCCTTGTGCTGTTGCCCAAGTTGGATGTTCAACAAAATACTCTGCTATTTAAGTACATGATTCTGGTTAATACAACCACACAATCAAATTAGTCGAGAAGTATAAAACAGGCTTACAGGGATTTAATGTTAATACAGGCTAACAAAGAAAACCTGATACGACAATACTGAAAGAACGCAGAAGTTTCAGATCAAGCCCTCAGAAGTTTAAAAAAGAAAATTCCCAGGAGGAGGTTATTTTTGGCCTGCCTGTTCAAGGGCATGAGGCTGGAGTTCAATTATACGTTTGCAGGGGGGTTTCCCCACAGGATCCCTGACTTAGCGTGCTGGACGGACAGTGCTCGCTTGTCTATTCAGAGCTTTTGTTGTACTCTCCTCATTCAGAGCAGGACTCGGGGCATAATTTACTGTGCGCTATTCAGGCTTTCACTACAGTATTACAAATCCTTCTCTTTTGTGAGTTTTGTCTCCTTATCTGATATCTCTTCTCCCCTTATTGTTGTCCCATATTCCTCTCTAATCCTTAGGGGATTCAAGGTGTTTAGCAGATTCTTTCCATAGATCAGGTAATTACTGGTATATTGAGAGGTTTCCACATCCCTTCTTGAATTATGAGAGCTATAAATCGGTTCGTGTCATGCTACTCTAGTCTGCAACGGGGTAATAAGTATGCTGTAGCTAGTCCCACTGCAACTGGGTAAAGACTGAAAGCTATTGAAAGCTTAGACCTTACAAAACAAAATGGTTTCCTTTTATCTGTGTTCTCGTAAAGGGCACAGTGCCCTAGTCTGATGTTCTGCTGGGAATTACTGTAGTTAAAGTAGAATTGTTAGGAACAAATTCACATCTGTTTCTGCTTTTTCCAGCCAGAATGTGGCACGACTTCTGTAAGGGCTTTTTTGTTGCCTGATTTGTAGGTTTTGGTTCTCATGTATTTCACTTGTGGCTTCCCCAGGGAAGTTTGGTAGGTTAGACCTTTTAAGGGCCATAGTTCTCTTTTACCTACTGAGTCCATTCACAGCTCACTTCATTGCCTCAGTTACCTTGATAAAGCTCAGCTGCATTCTTTGACCTTTCTGGTTTGCCTTTCAGGTCCATTAACTACGATGAGAAAGATCCCTTCCTTTGCAATGCCTGTGGGTTCTGTAAATATGCTCGCTTTGACTTCATGTTGTATGCCAAGCCTTGCTGTGCAGTGGATCCCATAGAAAATGAAGAGGACCGAAAGAAGGTGAGACTAATAGCAGATTCATTAATGATATGCTGTATCTCTTGGGCAGGTCAACAGCGTAGGGACATCAGAGGTCCATCCCTCTTGGGAGTAACATGAAAAGCAGTGCTTCTTCAAGGCTTCTCACTGACTAATGCATTCCTTATTTACCGTCTTGCTCCACCAAATAATTTTTCAAAAGACGTAATTCAGTGCTTTACTTATAAGCTAGCACTGCATCTCTTTGCCTTGTTGTACAAGGGGGTGAATTTGGGTTGTACTGAATGTGTTACCATCCCATCTGAGGAGCCCTGCTAATGAATGAAGGACCCGTTGCAGTATGTGGCCTGTCCCAAAGGATAAGTGTGCTGAGCATAGTGTTAGCAGAGTGGTACTCATGGCAGAAGCAGGGTGCAGAATCACCTTTTCCCCTCCAGAAAAAGGCAAAAGAGACAGACGACTTGAAAATTGGTGGTTGTATAATTAAAAATCATGTCTGAACATAAAATAAGAGTTTTCTGTCTTTTTTTTACTCTTAGGCAGTAACAAATATCAACACTCTCCTGGACAAGGCTGACAGAGTGTATCACCAGCTAATGGGACACCGACCGCAGCTGGAAAACCTTCTGTGTAAAGTGAATGAGGCAGCTCCTGAAAAGCCCCAGGTAACAAGGGACAGGTGGATCTTGCGCAAGACTCCAGGCTAGTGAGACACTGGCCTTTGTACTGCCAAGAACAACTAAAGGTCCTTGCCTCATATGCTGTTCTGCAGTAGTTATTTTTGTGTGTAGCCTCCATATATAATTCCTTTTTGTTTTCCCCTCTGTTCCAGGATGAATCTGGTAGTAGTGGAGGGATAAGTTCTACCTCAGCTAGTGTGAATAGATACATACTCCAGTTAGCCCAGGAGTATTGTGGTGACTGCAAGAACTCTTTCGACGAACTTTCCAAAATCATCCAGGTATGATGTGCTTTCATTTGAATTAGGGTCATGTGTTTTCTTCTGTCACCAGACACGGTGCATATGAGCAATAGAAAGTAAGATGTTGCAGTTCTGTGTTTAATGATATCGTTAACAATAGGTGATCACCTGCATATTTTCAGGGAAATAACAAAATAATCCTTTGTAAAAGCTATGGTTACCATTAGTACTAGGGATTTGTCACATTTCCAGTGTTACATTGCATGTAATGCAGACAACAGGGCAGGTAACTGGGAGTTTGGCTGATATTTCTAATGGTTTTCCTAAGTCTGCCATTGGCGTGAAGGATTTCAAGTTTTGAGATACTTCGTTAAAAACATTTCTGCACAAAATGTACAGTGAAAATAACCTGTGGGTGGGGTTAACAATTATGTGCTGCCTCACAGTTCCACAACTTCCATTTCTCCTTTTCTGTGTTTCCAGAAAGTGTTTGCCTCTCGAAAGGAACTCCTGGAATATGATCTCCAACAGAGAGAGGCAGCAACAAAGTCCTCGCGAACGACTGTCCAGCCCACGTTTACTGCCAGTCAGTATCGTGCCTTGTCTGTTTTAGGCTGTGGCCACACATCGTCAACTAAATGCTATGGCTGTGCGTCAGCCGTCACTGAACACTGCATAACGTTGCTCCGGGCTTTGGCGACCAACTCTGCCATCAGGCATATCCTTGTGTCCCAGGGCCTTATCCGAGAGCTCTTTGACTACAACTTGCGCCGGGGTGCAGCCACTATGCGGGAGGAGGTCCGTCAGCTCATGTGCCTTCTGACCAGGTTAGATCTGATTCAGTGTTTGCAGCCCTCTGACTTCCAGTGAACTCTGTAAAGCCGCGTGCTTGTAAATGCACAATTAGAAGGGAGCAGCTTTATAGGGGAGATACCTTACATCAGCAGACTGTAGACTGTAACTGCTTGTATGTTTGTTATCAACTAAGCTGAAATCCCAGGAGCTTTTGGTATTTAGTACGAGCACAATATAACAGCGTTCTCTTTTTGCTTCTGGAATTAGGGACAATCCAGAGGCCACACAGCAAATGAATGATTTAATCATTGGAAAGGTTTCTGCAGCTCTGAAGGGACACTGGGCAAATCCAGACTTGGTGAGAGACTCCAGTGTTTTCCTGTTTCTTCTTTCTCCCTCTCTGCGACTGCTGGTGTATTCTAATCATTGAATCTGTTATCATGGTCTGTTTGTAATATGGAAGGTGTCTGCGTCTTGGTAGGAATTAAGATAAATGTTAGAGTAAAGCACAAAATGATGTGATTAGTGTATGCCTAAGTTTCCTCAGGCAGTTCTGCCTGTATTGGCTGTTGCTTGCAGCTCTCAAAAAGGTTGCCAGTCGTCCCAAATGGGCATGGGATTAAATTTACTTAGATCGATGTGTTTTGAACCTGGTTTTTTAAGTATCAGAAGGCAAAAAGGACTGCCGCGTCACCAAGACTTCTTAAGCCTTTGAACATGTGTCTGTATTACAGGCTAGCAGCCTCCAGTATGAAATGTTGCTGCTAACAGATTCCATCTCAAAGGAAGACAGTTGCTGGGAGCTCCGACTACGTTGCGGTGAGTTCAGACAACTAGTGTGAAAGCTTTATTTTAAAACGTTATGCCCAGGTCCGTGCACTACAGTAAGATTTTTAAGGAAGGGAACTCATACTGACTCAACTTGTGATTAGGGTTAAAAGTGGAGTTAGCACCAGATAGCTTTGTTTTGAGGTAGTGCGTTTCTTGAAACAGGAGTGCTAAGAAATAGATGGAGGTGTAAAGGGAAGGATGGCAAGACTTCCTTGCTGTAATAAAAAATAATTTTCCGTCCATGGCTGCATGAAAATGTGATAGCTTTGCTTGAAGATATGAGGTCTTAACTCTAAACACTTGTAATATGCTGTGTAGAGTTGTGGAGGTGTCCTATCTGCAGATCTTACAGTGGAATAAAAATTGATGTCTGTCTTTCAGCTCTCAGCCTCTTTCTGATGGCAGTGAACATTAAGACTCCAGTGGTTGTTGAAAACATCACCCTCATGTGCCTGCGCATTCTTCAAAAGCTGATCAAGCCACCTGCTCCAACCAGCAAGAAAAACAAGGTACTGCCTTAGATGTTGAGCAAAGTATCTGAAAATTTCCTGATTAAAGTCTGGCACACTGATCTCGGTGATAAATAACTTTGTGAGGAAGCCAGGGCTTGCTTTTTCTGGTCACGGTTACTAGGGAAGCACAAGTCCTGTGACTGCTGTCTTTGCAGACTGCAAATTACAGGTAATTGCTTTCCATTTTTTACTGTTCTTTTGTGGCTTCGACCACTACTATTCAAAACCAGGCTTTGCTTTTTTCCACTCAGATTTGAGGCATGGAGAAAGAGCTGCTTCAAAGCTATGGCTTGGTTATTTTGGGCAGGCTTTTGGTGCTTTCAGCAGCTTTGCAGAATCAAGTACCTAAAATGTAGTAGAATCAAGTACTTTTGACTCAATTTTTAAATACAAAGCTACAGTTCTGATAAAAATTATATTGATTGGCTACTCCTTGATTGTCATTTAGGATAACATTTGCAAGGGAGAACTTATGTCGCTGCTTTGATCTAGCTATCTGGTAATCACAGATGGGTGACAAAGATGGGTTTGCTGATATTTCAGGAGGAACTGGAATGAGGCATCCCTCTTAGTTCATCGTTAACAGAAACTGTGTACCCTGATGTTGTCCGAGAGCTGCATTTACCTATTCATGGAGCAAACGCAACCAGTGATTCACCTACAGAAGTTACTCTTAAGGGAACAAGCTGTGGCTTTCTGAAGAATCATAGAGCTTTTTTGTTTATTAGGATGTGCCTGTGGATGCTCTCACCACTGTGAAGCCTTACAGCAATGAAATCCATGCACAAGCTCAGCTGTGGCTTAAGAGGGACCCCAAAGCATCATATGAAGCTTGGAAAAAGTGCCTCCCTGCCAGAGGTAGTCCTGTGCTTTTAACTCTGTGCAATTTTGTGAAGGAACATCTCTGTCCCTCCAGGTTTAATAAGGAATGTACTTCTGTAGAGTTGTGTTGGCTTCTGTCCCATGACATCTGATACCATCTTCACACTTATTTGTGTAGTCCCAAGAGATGGTAGCACTGACTTTTCTAGGCTGTGTTGTGCAATCCCTGAGTAGAAAATGCACTGTTCCTGAAGATAATCAGGGGAATGTAAAAAATGAAACTTATTGCTCATTTAAAGCGATACCAGCCAACCAAAAGCTGATTGAATTCCCTGAGAGGTTGTGGGATTTGCATCTGGCTTGGAAGTGAGCAGAGCTCCACGCAGAAGTGAAAATAGCAGCAGAAAGAAATGAGAAGCTACTCAGCTTCTCAGGTGGAGTTTGGAGAATTCCAGTGTGACAACAAAAAATAAAATGGCAGTTTGGAATTAATAGCTGCTGATAGTTCTCTTGAGCTGTGTTCGATATTGCAGGTGTAGATGCCAATGGGAAACCTCCCAGCAAAGCTGAGCTTCACCAGCTCTACTTATCAGAAAAATATGTCTGGAAATGGAAACAGTTCATGAGTCGCCGTGGGAAGAGAACTTGCCCCCTGGATCTCAAACTGGGACACAACAATTGGCTGCGACAGGTAAATGCGGGTGAAAACTCCAGTGGGATGCACTGGGCAGAGTTGACAGTCAGAGATTATTGGCAGTTTGCTGCATTTTATGCACTTTGCAGATGGTATGAGCAGTGGTATTTGGGGGAGACTGTAACTGACTGCATCTAATTCCAAGTCAGGTTTGCAGCTTTGTACCCTCAAAAATACTACATCTAAACATTTATCCAGTAGTCTGCATGTTCTTAAACTCTGAACCTTTAATTGCCACAGTGCTCCGACCTGTCTACTTAGCTGCATTTTTGACTACTGAATTTTCATAGGTCTTGGGCAAAAGTTTTTCTTCGTGTGTATGTGGGTTAGTATGTTGCCTACACAGTGCATTGTTTAAACATTTTGGTGGCAAGGAAAGTAGGCATTCTCATGGAATCAAGTGTTTGGAAGAACAGGAGAACGCTGCCACCAGGTCGCCAAACTGTCCTAATGTATGCTGTGCCTTTTTGTAAGATATCACCAGTTTATCTGTGCACATCAAATGATACCGTTTAATGAACCAGTTTAATGCTCTTTCCATAGGTGCTGTTTACTCCTGCCACTCAAGCTGCAAGGCAGGCTGCATGTACTATTGTGGAAGCTCTGGCTACCATCCCCAGCCGCAAACAACAGGTCCTTGATCTCCTGACAAGGTATTTCTGTGTTGCCACACTTGACAGTTCCAGGATTGTTTTCCTTTAATTCCCATGAGAATCTCTCCCTTATTCCAACTTTTCTCACACCTCTCCCTTGTATTCCTCTGGTTCACTGGTCTTTTTTGGCTGGATTCTAAAACTTAATTAGCTGGGATTGTATAGATTTAGGGAGGCCTTTTTTTGCTGCCTGGCAGTAAGCTATTGCAGTTCTGTGCTTTTTCCAGAGGTAAGCAGATGGTGTTCAGCTGTGTGGACAACATTTCCCCTGCCTCTTAGACAGCAGAATAATAGGATGAACCCTCTTCCAACTCCTGTGACATAACTTACCCCAATTGATTCTAGTAGCACAGCTCGGGAACACCTTTTTGGGACAGAATACCACTTTAGCCATTGAGTAATGACTATCAGTCATGCTGTTAGCTAGGAGGACAACAGGGAGGATAGATTTCTGGGGGCTTTTTCTTTCTTTCCATGGTGTCCTTAAGCTGTGAATACCTCTTGTTACTGTGAAGTGGTTGTCAGCTCATGTTTCTCTTTACTAGCTACCTGGATGAGCTGAGCATTGCTGGCGAGTGTGCCGCTGAGTACCTGGCACTGTATCAGAAACTCATCAAACCGGCCCACTGGAAGATATACCTGGCAGCCAGAGGGGTTCTGCCCTATATTGGCAGCCTCATCACTAAGGTATGGACTTGTATGGAGGAACCAGGTAACAACAGAAAGCTTGTCCCTGACCTATCAGTTCGGCTTTTTTTACTTTGAATCTTCGTCTCTTCGTTCAGTGCCCCTGTGACTTACCCTTGGCAGGTTTATGAAGTTCACAATTCTGCACTGTCATCTCTGAACAGAAAGAGCTACAGTGGTTTTAGCCCCAGCTGTAGCATTCCTCAGCGCATACCGGCTGGTGCACGTTAATTAACTGCTCTGGGGGCAGCTATGCTAAGGGGTATAAATATTGCTGGTCTGACTTGGCACCAGGTCTAAGTTGGAAGCTGTCTTAGCTGCCAGACTGGACTCCGAAAGCCCATAATGACAAGGGAGGATTAGGTGTGCTACCATTCCTTGAGTGTGAATTACAGCCTGTTGGAGAAGTACCACGTGTAAGTTGCAGTTTCCAGAGTGTTAGGTCTTAGGAGTTTGCTGTGGTGATCCCTTGTGCACTCCAAAGAGGCAGCAGACACCCTCCGTATGAGTGGTGGCCTTGAGTCCATCATGGAGGGCCACTGGAGCAAAGCAGTTGTAATAGGTAGGTACAGGGCGAAAATGAGGAGGATGTTTGGGGTGTTTTTTCTCTCCTCTCCCTCTCCCCACTGCTGTGTTGCAGTTCTAGTTTCTCTGTGGCTGGCTCTGTTTCTTTGCTGTGTTCCTGTGTACCCCCAGTTAGACACTCACCAGCTAGTCGTTATTGGCATTGCAGTTTCTTGTCCTAATGGGCTTGTTAATTATTTTCAGGAAATAGCTCGTTTACTTGCCTTGGAAGAAGCAACACTCAGCACTGATTTGCAGCAGGGATATGCGTTGAAGAGTCTCACAGGTATTTGGTGGCATCAACACAAGTCCTGTAGTAGGATTAGAGATGGCGTGATCATTGTTCTGTAATAGCATGTAGTAGAATTTCAAAGAGATATGATTCAGTGTTTTGCAATTGTCAGCATTGGCTTTTTGCCATCAATTTAAAACTTAATCCCTAAATAGATTTTCTCATAGTTTTTTGTGGTCAGTTTGAGTTTTTAGTTACTTGAACTGGGGTAATGCATTATAAACAAACTTCGTCATATCACTTTTCTCCTTCATTTCTTAAATACATGTATTGTACAGTATAAATCTTGGGGCCATTTGCTGATACATTCCTACCTGTTGTTTCCTACCTACTTATTCTATGGTAGCTTTTCAATTTGGAATCCTCTAGGGTTTACTTTTTTCCAAAAACTTGTTGGAAATGGAAATACATCATTAACTAGATAATTCTTTTTCATATCATCTCCATGTTCTTCAAAAATTAATGGGCTAATAGCCCATAATAAAGTCTGGCTTCTTGCGAGAAAAAGCATGTTGATAAATATGTCATGGGAAAGAATCCAAGTGTTTGCTGATTCTTTACTTCATTATAGGAATGACCAATTTGGTGATGTAACTGATAAGTCACATACCACACTTGCTCTCACATCGTCAGAGCTAGCCTAAATATTAGAAGGGGAGCAGTCATCTGCTTTTGAAATGTCAAAAAGTGCAGAATTTTGTATCAAGTGCTTAGAAAGCTCCTTATACCCTTTCCTCATTCCCTCACCGTGGTCCCATATGGTATAATTTATAAGGCAGCTCTCACAGGCCAGGGTTTTGCCTCCAACCATTCAGTTCATAGAGTTGAGCTTTAAACCACAGACTGACAATGGGAGTTGGAACAAGCCATATCATTGTGCTGCTTTTATGATATTGTGCCCTCTTTGCTGGCCATGTGAAATTTAGAGCTAACAAATCAAACTCTGTCTCCCACTGCCTGAGTATCTCACTGCTTTATAGGTCTTCTGTCTTCCTTTGTGGAGGTGGAGTCCATCAAAAGGCACTTCAAGAGCCGCCTGGTGGGTACGGTCCTGAATGGTTACCTGTGTTTGAGGAAGTTAGTGGTACAGAGAACAAAGTTGATCGATGAAACCCAGGACATGCTGCTGGAGATGCTGGAAGATATGACAACAGGTAAAACCACCTCGGTTCCATAAATCCAGAGCGTGGGTCAACCAATATGAAAAAGCAGATAGTTACAGCCACACAAAGAACTTCTTTCTAAAAGACTGCTGTAGTGAAGGGGGTTTTTTATGGCTTCGACCTTCCAATATTTCCTTTTGGCACAAAAAAGGTAAATAACATTCCTGGAATCATCTCTTACTTTCCAGGAATTTAAACTTCCTTCTCTTTACGGGATTGCTTTACTGCAGCCCAAGCTTGCAAAGGGTTTTCCTAATAAACATACCAAAAAATAGCCTTTCATTTTTTAAGTAGTGGATATCCAAAAGAAGAGGGCATGGAAGTGTGGTGCTTATTGCAGACAGATTTATTGTGTATGCTGAGTTAAAATGGAACCTGTAAAATTGACCCCTCTGTCCTTCTAATACTTCCATTTCTTTGCAGGCACAGAATCTGAAACCAAAGCATTTATGGCTGTGTGTATAGAGACTGCAAAACGTTACAGCCTTGATGACTACAGGACTCCAGTCTTCATCTTCGAGAGACTATGCAGTATTATCTATCCTGTAAGTACAGAGATGGCTGTAGCATCAGACTACTTAAATAGATAAACTTGCTTGCATTTTGGCAGAAAACAGTAGTGTCTACAATGATGATTTGATATTAGCCAGTGTAGAACTGTAGTAGTATCCCATTTTGAGGTTTTAGTATTCAAGTTCTCTGCTGTGGCATGCTCTGTGCAAAAAAGCAGAACCAGGAGTATTGTTTCATGCTGAGGAATTTGCTTACTAAATGATACTAGACATCCTCTAAATGCTACATGTGTAGCAATGTACTGCAGGATGCACCAGTGACGAAAGGACTGAAGATTTAGGGCCATCCTGTCACTTGCTACCATAAAAATGCAGGAATGGGAGCATGGTTAGGGGAAAACTTACTTACTCTGCCTCTGCTGCTGTTCTTTAGGAAGAGAATGAAGTGACCGAGTTCTTTGTAACTCTGGAGAAAGATCCCCAGCAGGAAGACTTCTTACAGGGCAGAATGCCAGGAAATCCCTACAGCAGTAATGAGCCTGGCATCGGGCCGCTCATGAGGGACATCAAGAACAAAATCTGTCAGGACTGTGACCTGGTAGCTCTGCTGGAGGATGACAGTGGAATGGAGGTGAGAATGCCCTGGTGTGGATTTCTTGCACGGACGTGTGAGGATGCTGTTTTTAGGCAGCTGGTGATTGCTAGAATGGTGATGCAATGTGAGCTTGTTATTGACTTTGTTTTCTCCCTTTCAGCTTTTGGTGAACAATAAGATCATCAGTTTGGATCTGCCTGTGGCTGAGGTCTACAAGAAGGTGTGGTGTCCCACTAATGAGGTATATGTTATCTTCATATATGTTCACAGTACAAAGTGCCTGTCCTTCACAAAAACAAAAAAAGGCGGGGGGGAGGGCGAGGAGAATAAAAATCATATGAGTCAGGATTTATTTTCTTGCATATAATTTCTTGAATATAATTGGTCAGCACCTTTTTGTGGTCTCTTAGGATAGACTGTTACTCAGTTCTGCAACGTAAGTGGTTTAAAAGTACATAATGCTGACCCAGGTGAGTGTGTTGAACTTACCCCCGTAGCATATCAGATATGTGAACTGTCGTCTTGAGTAACAAACTTTCTTACATTCCTTTGGGGAAAGAGCTGAACTTTGTGTCACTGCCTTTCAAAGCGCATTTCACACAGCGCATTTCACACTCCATCTGCACGTGACAGTTTAATGCGTGTGTACAGACAGGGACACCAGATTGCTCCATCAGTCTGCGCTTCAGAGGTGAATCCAAGTTATTTATGCAGAGAGCATCCAACATTTCTCCATATTTGCACTTCTGTTCTTGTGCTTTTCATTGTAGAGATCTCAAGAACTTGACAGATTTCATCCTCCCAGTTTGCTCTTAGTAGTGTGTGTTGCCTGTTTTTCACATGAATAAGTGGACCCAGCAGTTTTAAGGGACTAGTCCACCATGTCACAGTAAGCTTGTTGCAAAGGTGGATGTGGTCCAGAACAAGCTTTTCCCTTCCTTTTCTTGTAACCACTGAAATAAACTCTCACTGAGAAGGAATCCATCAGACTAAATCTTGCCCATGACAAATATGTTCTTTAGAAGCACTGCTAGCAGCACTTGAGATCATAAAAGAAGACTAATTTGCCCAACATTTCTTGTTCATTCCTCATTTACTCTTGCATTGCAGTCACCTTTGACTGAAACCTCGGTTTCCTGAAACCATTTGTTTGCTGTGCTGGTGGGGAAGAATTCAAGCGAAACGCCTGTTTTCAGTGAATTATGGTTCGCATCAAGCTTTAAGTGAAAAAACCACCTGTACTGCAAAATCAAGCCTAAAGCTAGGTGACAGTTATAATTTTTTAGTAAGGTGCGCGCTTGGATAGGGAAGTGAGGTGCTGGTCTTAATCTGTGAATTCTAATTTGAACTCTGATCAAGTTACTGGGGGAAATCATCGCACGTGCTGCCCCAGTCTGCCTGCCCGCTCAGAGCGGCGAGGTGCCGTTCCCGTGAGATGCTGAGCTGTAGCCGACGTGCAGCTCTCCCAGGATGCAGTGCCGGTGGTGAAAGGCAGAGTTTGCTCAGCGTTACTGTCAATGAACAGCTTTCATCTGTCTTCCTTTGTGTGCACCTCCGCAAAGCGCTTCTGGAGCTGCAGCTCGTGTTCCCTAGGAAATAGACAGGCACACAAGAACGCAACCTCAGGCCCCTTTTTGTTTCCCTTGTCTCTCACTGGCTTTTTTTGTTCATCTGCCATTTTACCAGGGCCCCTGTGGTGTTAATTGCTGGTCTCTAGTATGGCCTTTGAGCAGATCTTTCCCCCCGGGGCTTTCCCTGTGCTTATGTATTTGGTGTGACATTAAGCACTGCTTATTCCACATTAGGCTTAGTGCGCTCTCTGACAGGTTTTCTCTCGCAAGGTCTCCTGCTCCCAAATCTGGGATTTTTCTTTTCTGCTTTTTATTCAGACCTATGGATTAAAATGGAAAGTTTAGTGATATGCTGTCAGTATTTCCAGCTGGAAATGCATCTGGAAAAGTAGCCCTTTCCCAGGGTAAAAGCACAGCTTGTGCTTCAGTGGGTTTGGCTGTATCATTTTAGTAATATACTGTCTTACTGAAAGCTCATTAAATTGCCTTATACTCCTCCTCTTCCATTTTCCATCGCTGCAGATTTTATCTATTTGAAAGCACTCATCCAATTAGCTTCTCCTGCTTCATTTACTGGGCTGTGCCTGCTCCCTGTATTTCCCAGGTATGCTGTGCGATACCCTTAGAGGGAATGGTTGCCGTGGAAAGGAGGCATTTCTCTGTAGATAAAGTTATTTTGCTTGGCTAGATCTTTCAGTGGTGCTAAAGGAAACTGTTGGAGAAGATATAGGAGGTTTATTATCAGCCTGTCCATCTAATTGGCAATGCTAGGAAAAGGTGGACAGACCAGTAGATGAGTTATTGATGTTTTTGCAGGTGGTGGCTTTACTGTTGTTTTTAATTCATCTCAGTAAGGGCAGAAAAAGGGAGTGAGGGATTTCTCCATGTTACCATCCTCAGTCAAAACAGCACAAAGGAGAACTGAGGCTCGAGTGTCTATTACACACTGTAACGTGAACCGGACTTGTATATAAGTTTCCACAGAGGTATAGTTAATATAATGCTTTCCTCTGTTGCAGGGGGAGCCGATGAGGATCATTTACCGCATGCGAGGGTTACTAGGAGATGCAACTGAGGAATTCATTGAGTCTCTTGACTCCACTACTGGTAATGCACTTGTCTCCTGAAAGCTGGGATTAGATTTGAAATCTGAGGTTCGCTGCAGAGCAATGACACTATTATCCTTACAGCAGTGAGCTTAAAGTTGATTGACGTTGCTTTTGCTACATTTACCTGCTTCACCTAGAGTAGAGGAGGATTTTAACAACCCTTTAAGTCTATACTTTAAACGTGAACACTGGCATGGCACAGAGACCATTCCGCCTGGCCCTTCTTCGTATTCCTGTTTATAATTCTTTTCAAATTCAATACAGTTGAAGTGACTTGAACTGCTAGTAAATGTGTCCTACTGTACTCTCCATTTTTTGCTTCACTGTGTTGTCCCATGGACTGCATGAGCTTGCCATATTGTGGCTGCTTCCTCTCTTCACAATCTGTCTGTCCTGTAGATGAAGAGGAGGATGAGGAAGAAGTTTATAAGATGGCAGGTGTCATGGCCCAGTGTGGAGGCTTGGAATGCATGCTCAACAGACTGACTGGAATCAAGGACTTCAAACAAGGCCGGCATCTCTTAACCGTGAGTCTCAGCTTCTGTTCTTTGGGTTCAGGAGTTATGTGATGGGAAATGCCACAAACTTTAGTCAAGTTTAGTGGTCTGCCTTGTGTTGCAGTTTGTGTTGGAGCAGAGGTTTCAATTCACTAAATAATGAAAACCTGAGAAATTCCTTCTTTCCCTCTCCTGTTCCTCTTGGTTAACAATTCTTTACAAAGACTTCGAAGTGTGTAGAAGCTGAGGAGTAGGCAAGACTAAATCCTGTCTTGGTAGAGTGATTGTTTTCTGCCTTGGCCTTACTTGAAAACCAAAGCTGTCCTAAGGTTAAGATTGGTCTAACAGTATGGCTTGTAATTTAGCCCAGAAGTCTGGAAACTAGCTATATTATAGGTGCTTCTAGTTTCAGCAAAATCCTCCTACTCATTTTGAAGGTACTGTAGAGAATGCATTCTCTGTATTTTGTAGGTGCTGTTAAAACTGTTCAGTTACTGCGTGAAGGTGAAAATAAATCGTCAGCAGTTGGTCAAGCCAGAGATGAACACTTTGAATGTCATGCTGGGAACTCTTAACTTGGTAAGGCTAACCTGGACTTTCATAAAGTGTTTTCCATGGACTCCAGTGAATGTAAACTACCTTTGACTGTTATGCTGCCTTATGGCAACTATAAGAGATCTCAAATATTGCTAGACTGGCACTGCAAATTATCTGTTAGCCATTCCTTATCTCCGAGTGAGTGGAAGCGTGTGGATCAGTTAAACCGGTTACTGCTGGTGTTACAATAACCGCTGCCATCTTCTCCAGGCTCTGGTGGCTGAGCAGGAAAGTAAGGACAGCGGAGGAGCGGCCGTGGCAGAACAAGTGCTTAGTATAATGGAGATCATACTGGATGAATCCAACGCAGAACCTCTGAGTGAGGACAAGGTGAGTGCCTGGGGCTCGGTGCACAAATGGAAATGTTGACTGAGATTCAAGGCTTGCAAATATTTTATTACAGTGATGCTGAGCTTCAGGAGCTGTAGAGGTGTGCTAAATGGGAGTCTAACCCTTGTTACGCTTGCTGGCATGTCTTAGCAGGCCGTGGAGGTAGGGCAAGAGGAGTGCCCTGAACCAAAAGCACTGTGAGGCTTCTTTAGGATGATTCTTGCACAGTCGGGGTGGGGGTTATTAGGCACTGCTTGGATCCCTTCCTTGCTGCTTTGGGCCACAGGCCAGTGAGAGACAAGAAAAGACACAGCTCTGCCTTGTTTTTTTGAGTGTTTTCGTACATGTTGAAAACATGATTGATTTTCCAGCTAATTGAGGATAAAAACAATATCTCAACAACACTGAGAATGAGAAGAGTTTCTTGGTCATCTTTTGAAACTGTTGATGTATAGGAATCTGACGTCCTTTGGGCTAGAATTATTAGACCTTTTTGACTAGAAGATTCTTTAATAGTAAGTGGAAGAAGTCAGTTGTCAGCTAGAGGACTTGTTACAGTCATTCCACGAGACATTTGGAATTGAGGTAGGGTTTTGTCCTTCATCTTAGAGCTCTAATCTTCATCATCTAGAGCCCTAATCCTGCAAGTCTACCAGCTCCTAGAGCGAGGGTTTTCTTCAACGTGTTAGATTTATTCTTGAACATAAATCATGATCTTCTTCCTCTGCAGGGTAACCTCCTCCTAACTGGTGACAAAGATCAGCTGGTAATGTTGCTCGATCAGATTAACAGCACTTTTGTCCGTTCCAATCTCAGCGTCTTGCAAGGCCTGTTACGCATCATCCCTTACCTGTCCTTCGGGGAAATGGAGAAAATGCAGATTCTGGTTGATCGATTCAAGCCATACTGTAACTTTGATAAGTACGTTGTCAGATTTCAACTAAAAGCATGTGAAATCAGTTGTACTGACAAGTCTATACCTTTTTTTTTTCCTCATTGATGCTTACTTCAGTGTAATGCAAAGCTTCAGAGATTCCCGATGCATAAGCTTAATTTCCTATTTCACTTCTAAGCCATTTTAAAAAGAAATCTGTGAATGTGTAGAATATATTCGGAGGTGACAAGGGTTTGAGTAGCTTTTCTGAGCTAGAGTAGGTACATGCATTCAGCGATAATGTAATGAGAAGTACAGGCAGAGACTTTTGGAGAGCCTCCAAGTTACCAGTTCTTCTCTCGTTCAGGTATGATGAGGAGCACAGTGGAGATGATAAAGTTTTCCTAGACTGCTTCTGTAAAATAGCAGCGGGAATAAAGAACAACAGCAACGGCCATCAGCTGAAAGATCTCATTCTTCAGAAGGGAATTACGCAGAATGCCCTGGACTACATGAAAAAGCACATTCCCAGTGCAAAGAAGTAAGAGTCACTACTTAATGTATGTGGTAATTCTGAACATCCTTCTCTCATTTCATCACCACAACAATCTTCCAAGAAAGCCGTTAACAAGTCCACATTCAGAAGCATTTAGATTTGCTGCAGCTGTGATGCAGAGGGTCTGGTGAGACAGTGCTACTATAGCTATAGGCTAAAAAACCTGTAATCTTCCCATTTAATACCCATCGGAGCTGATTTCTTGGATATCACGACACTTGTGTTTCCTGCATGTTCATTACGGATTGCGCTGTTACAGAGCTTTTGCTATTCAAGGCCAGCTCGTGAATACAAAACAAATCCCAAGGCTAAGAGTTGACACTATAGCTATTAGTGTGCATGACATGGAAGGGGGAGTATGAATGTCACTTCATTAATTAATGGAGGAGGGACACAGAGGGAAGGGTGCTTGTCTTGCCTGCAGCCAGCGCTCTGCAAGCTGTGCTGCTGGCTGACCGCCAAGTGCCTTTTCGGAGCGGGTGACTGCCCTTCAGCTGCTGCCTCTTGTTTTCTCTGCAGTTTGGATGCAGACATATGGAAGAAATTCTTATCTCGACCTGCACTTCCTTTTATCCTGCGCCTGCTCCGTGGACTTGCCACACAGCACCCTGCTACGCAGGTAAGGAGACTGTCCTGAAAGCCAAGTAGGACATGGCTGGCTTGTTACGCTGCTTTTTGTGGCTGTAGCTGAGCAGTTATTTCTGTAGTAGTTAATTCTATGATGTTTTTATTGGGCTTGGAGAGACACACCAGCTTCAGGTATTGTCTGTTAGTCTGGAAGTCTGGAGGGCAGAGATTTTGACTTGAATATCTTCTCATTCTGTGTGGTGTGAAATTTACACACCGATGCGAAGAGAAGGTAATTTAGGACCGTGAACTTTATAGTATTGATAGGCTTCTCAGGGCCTGATTGTTGTTTTAAGAATGCTCTTTTTCCAACGTCCACATCTGACCTCTTAGTGATGGCCAGCGTAGAGGCAAATTGCCCCAGTCTCATACACAGTTTTGTGGTCCAGGGTCCATAATGTAGGCGCACCAAAGAAGAAAGTAAGACACTTTGCAAAAATTGTTCCAGATCAGTGCTTCTGCTCAGCTGTCATGGGTGGGACTGGAGGGAACAGTTACTGTCATGTGCTCCCTTTTTCTGAAGAAAGTGCTGTGTTTCAATCCCTCTTAGGTGCTAATAGGTACAGACTCGATTACCAACTTGCACAAACTGGAGCAGGTGTCTAGTGATGAAGGGATCGGGACGTTAGCGGAGAATCTTCTGGAGGCACTAAGGGAACATCCAGAGGTGAATAAGAAGATTGATGCAGCCCGGAAGGAGACACGTGCAGAGAAGAAGCGTATGGCCATGGCAATGAGACAGAAGGCCTTGGGCACTCTGGGGATGACGGTAATGTCTGTTTGCACTGACGGCAGACTAGTGATCTAGTGATCTTTTATTTCTGTCTTGCTAAAACTGACACAAAAGGAATTGTGTAAAATGACTTACTGGCAAATATTGCAGAGCTCAAGCCCACGGTTTGCCTGGTGTTGCTGGGAGAGTAAATACGGTTGCTGATAGCAGGCTAGGAAATGGGGTGGGCATTCCTGCTACAACGGTGGGGATGGTGGTGTTCATCGTTGTCTTTTTAACCTGCTTGAGTTGTTCTCTTTTTCAGACGAATGAGAAGGGTCAGGTAGTGACCAAGACTGCGCTGCTTAAACAGATGGAGGAACTTATAGAAGAACCGGGTCTGACTTGCTGCATCTGCCGGGAAGGATACAAGTTTCAGGTAAAGTGAGATACATTTTGCAAAGCCCTCTCACCAGCTGAGGGGACTTGCCAGTATCTGGCTGCACAAGGGTTGGTGCGTTGGCTCTGGGAGATCAAGAAATCTTAGGTTTGATTCATGAGATCAGTAATTCCAGAGGTGGTTGGGAAGTGAAAGCTTGGATGTTTTCAGTGAAAGCTGGAAAAAGATTTGATCAGTGTAAGTTTGAGGTAGGGACTGGGACAGATGAAATTCAGTGTAGTGTCAAAATAGTACAAAGTGTGAACTCTTACAGAAGTGCATGCTCTTTAACATAGCTGTTGTGTCATTGCAGCCTACAAAAGTCCTCGGTATTTATACTTTCACCAAACGCGTTGCACTAGAGGAGTTTGAGAACAAGCCCCGAAAACAACAGGGATACAGCACAGTCTCTCACTTCAACATTGTCCACTACGATTGTCACCTTGCAGCTGTAAGGTACGTTCTGATCACGGACTGGATAGTGGTGGTTGATGTTATTTTCCAAGGTGGTTTGTGAGCACGACACTTGGCCTTGTAATTCAGGATGACTTTGCTTATGACTCAATCACTTTGCAGCCTGGAAACAGTCATGGACCTTCTCTTGTCATCTGCTTTAATGTGCCAAATAGAGGTCAGGCCTGCATACTGAAAAGTGAAGTCCATAGTTTAAAGAAGCTGTGGAATTGACAGTTTTTTGATGGTTTCTTAGACAAAAGCTTGAATACTTCTAACTTTTCTGGGTGTGGCTTGCTTTCTCAATGCAGACTTGCTCGCGGCCGTGAAGAATGGGAGAGTGCAGCCCTACAAAATGCCAACACCAAGTGTAATGGGCTCCTGCCAGTCTGGGGACCTCATGTGCCAGAGTCTGCTTTTGCTACTTGCTTAGCACGGTGAGTTGAAAAAGTTACTTCTTGAGCTGTTTTGCATTTGGGTAGGTGAGTCAGTATGTTACCACAGACGCATGCTAGTTTCAAAGATGATGGCAGCTAAATCTTGGTAAACCTGAGCTATTTCATATTCTGCCGTCAAGAGTACATCTCCTAAAAAAGTGCAGGTGTCTGTTTGCTTCTTGGCTTCATATAAATAAATAAATTCATTACCTCCTTAGCCCCCAGTCACTCCTGAAGATGCAGTGTAGTAAAAACATTGATTCATTTGCGGCCCAATGACCCCCTGCTTTACAAAAGAAACCTGCCTGACACCAACGGATTCCCTTGTATAGATTTCCAAACCGCTGTTGGATGGTAATGAGTTACAGTAGCCTGACCACTTACCTAGAGCAGATGGAGATGGTTCATCCTGCTGTCATTACTCTCCTCCGCCTTGTGCTGGGTTTGTACAGTCATGTCAGAAATCAGGAGTGGTAATATCTTTAATTCATTTCAGCCAGGGAGCTGTATCCCAAGCCCTGGACGTGGGAAAATAGTATCGATGAGCGTATATATGTATGCAGATGGAATTGGGTTTGCCAGAGTAAGCAGAGAGCCTCCCTTTGGGGAGGTTAATCGAAGGTGGCAGTGCTTGCATTTTTTCTATGCTGTTCATTCTTTAAAGCTTTTCTATGAGATACCTGCTCAGATTCCTAGCAATAGTGTGGAAGAAGAAACTGTGTTAATTTTTTTAAAAGGTTTTTAATAAAGTAACACTTACTGCTGTTTTTCAGACACAACACCTACCTCCAGGAATGCACAGGGCAGCGGGAACCCACCTACCAGCTCAATGTCCACGACATTAAACTGTTATTTCTCCGTTTTGCGATGGAGCAATCATTCAGTGTAGATACTGGAGGAGGAGGAAGGGAGAGCAACATACACCTCATTCCGTACATAATCCACACAGTGCTCTACGTCCTCAACACGTCAGTACCTTTCTCTTTCCAGCAACCTCTGCCTTCTGCTCTTAGTCTCAGAAAGGTCTATTAGGGTTGCAGCCTGGGCTTTGATATATGTATGTGGCAAGAAAGATGGGAAATCACACAAAAGTTTGAGAAGGAACTAAATTGCACATCTTAAGCAGACTGTTAGAGGTTTACATTGTTTGGAGTAAAGCGTTGCCGCCTGAACATGCAGAATGACAGGGAACCTATTGAGTAAAAGCAATCGGGAATTAGCTTCTCTTTCCATTCTAGATGTAATTATTACCTCTGGCGTGAGCAACAGGGTTATTAGACTAAAGAAACACTGCCAGCTTCATTTTCTCTGAGCAGACAGGAGAGAGACACTGTGATGAAGTAATGGTTGTTAGTTGAAAACTTAACTCTGGTATCTTTTTATCCAACAAGAAAAAAACAGAATCAGTTTCGGTTCCAGTTTTGACATACTGGAATTCTCCTGTAGCACTCAGGTCCATCAGATTTTCCTGACATCTTTATGAGTTTTTTCAGTTGTTATTTTTTTACCAGTAAACAGCAGCACAGGAACACTTCTGCTGAAGTGTTTCAGTAATATTTATACAAAGCATATGAGTGTTGGGCGTGCTTTGGCTTGACACTATGTCTAAGTGTACAAACCTGTAGACACCTAAATGCTTTTGAGTGTGTGAGCTGGTTTTGATAATACAGTGCCCCATGTGAAAATGTAATGCCCATATGCCTTTTGTTTCTGTAGTTAGATACCAGAAAGTAATATTAATTAGAAGAGGGTATAAGTGTTAAAATAGATGCCTTTTCAACCAAGGTCACTCCAAATGGAGTGCAGTGAAATCTCTCACTTTCCCGCCTGGAACTAATCAACATTTTGGCTCTAATACAATTTGTCTATTGTTTTTAATATCTATCTCCAGATCCCTGTGCTATTGTTTTCTGAGTCCCTTGGGAGACAAATAAATGAAACTGTGCTTTCATCTCGTTAGTCTGCTTACTGGCACCAGAGAGCCCAGAACCCGCTGTGCGGCTGTTGTATAAAAATGCATTATGTAGTTTCCAGACATTATTTTTTTCTAAAGACATGTTTGATATTAAAGGGAGAAAATGAAGAGCTACTAGGTGGCTACCAGCTGCATCATGTAGTAAATGAAAAGGTCACGCAACACTGACGCCCAGACACAGCTTTATCTGCTAGGATGCTGCTTTATACTTTCCTGATAAGGGAGAGTATATCTAACTTAAAAATTGAGGGAGTTACCTGGTTGGCAGCCTCTTCCTGATGAAGTAGAGCAATAGACTGTGGTAATGTGTGATACATCTTCTCAGGGTCTACTGTAACACAGACTTTGCACAGTCAGCTCTGGGGTCTCAGGACTCCTGAAGAGACTGGAGCTACAGGAAAGGAAAAAAAATTATATATGTAAGCTTACAGTAAATACACTATCTTTTTAGGTTTGAAATTGGCCTGTATCTTCTCAGTGATTGCTTTTGCGGTAGATGAATAGCATAAATTGATTCTAAGGTCTGACTGTAGGAGCTGCAGTCACGTGCTTAGCGTCAGATGGGAAATGGTACAACCTGAACCCATGGACTGGCTGGCCTGACTCTATTTTTTTTTCTCTAAAAAAAGGCAAAATAGCTCTACAGTAGTATTGTCCTCTATTGTGGCAATGCCAACTGCCTTGCAAACGTCTCTAGTACTATACACAGCTCCAAGGAAAAGGGAGTTTGCTAGGCTTCTATGCTTCACTGGGAGCAAATGCTCAACCAGTGGATGAATGTGGGAAAAACCTGATAGCGCAAAGCTAGCACTGCTTTTTCCCATGTAGAACTGCATGAATGCAGTGCCTCAAAGCTCCTGAGATGTAGGAAATTAACATGTGAGAGCCAGAACAGCTGCTGAAGCTTTTCTTGTGTTTCAGAACTCGAGCAACTTCAAGGGAGGAGAAAAACCTCCAGAGCTTCATGGAGCACCCCAAAGAGAAGTGGGTGGAGAGTGCCTACGAGGTGGATGGGCCCCATTATTACACCGTGCTGGCGCTGCACATCTCACCCCCCGAGAAGTGGAAAGCCATGCGAGTGGAGATCCTCAAGAGGCTCCTCGTCACCTCCCACGCGCGAGTGGTGTCACCAGGGGGAGCCAGCAGGTTAGCCACGACCCCACTACTGCTCCCCCGCAGCTGCCAGCTTACTCATGTTACTGTCACAGTAGTCAGAGCCACACGGCAGCTTATGGGGAGCTAAGGACAGGAGCGTGCATATTTTAGAATAGCAGATATTAACCCTTCTGAATAGCTTTGTACTCAGCGTTGCAGAGGTATGAGCAGGAGCGTTCAGTTCTGGATGTTTTTTTGGAGTGGATCCATCAGTTGATTGGTAGAAACGATGCTTTTCCTAGGAGTATAGCTAAAAGTAGAAAAACAGTAAGGTGCTTATTTCCCCCCTACCTCAAGTGGAACACTGTAGTAACTTCTGTTGTCTGCTGTTTCAGAGCTGCTAGCATGCTCTCTGCTTGCTTTACTAAAGAAGCTGTTTCTGTGCTCTTTTGATCAGTGCACCAGCTTCCTTAAATAGAAAAATAGAAATAGAAATCAAATGCCATTGCTTTTAAAAAAGAAAAAAATCAATAGCAGCTGTCAAGCACTTGAAGTACAAGAATAAGTGGCTGTGCCTGCCTGACAAAAGCACATATTTCCAGAGAAGGAAGGGGAATTCCAGTTTCTGAAAAGATGATTTTAAATAGCTGTCATAATTAGGAATAAATTCATTATTATTCTAAGTCGCCTTAAAGGGCATTCTTATTCTGATGACATTAATTATGTGTTTGATAAAGTCATTACATTGTAGTAACATACAACACAGCGTGCATCAATGCTATTAGAGGCATCAAAAGTGAAAGAGCCTTTAAAGGGGCTCCTGTATTGATTTCTGTGCTAGTTTCTGCTGTTCAAGCTTAGCCTGCTCTATGTTCATGTCTCCTGTTTCCACCACCCTGCCTGAGTTCTGGGAAAGGGGGTTTCACCGTTACAGGAGATGTTATTGTGGAGGTCTCTTTTCTCAGACACAAGGGCTCGCAGCTTTTCGTGTGGCTTGTGAAAGAGACTGGTAAAGCAAAGCCCCTATGTGGGTTTGCTGTGGATGTTTGGTGTTTTTTAAAATCCTCAGTAAATGATTCAGTTTCTTTCCCAATTTATCTCTGAGCATGCATGTAGTAAAAGCATATTGAAATGACATAGCAAGAAACTTGTAGCTAAACCATCCAATCTCTGGAATTTCAGGGGAGAACACTGAGAAATAGTTCTCAGGAATTATGTCAAGGTTTATTCAAGGGCTTTCTTTAATCCCTGCAGACTAAGAGAGCACAAAGCCTTCCACCGATAATACCTCTCAGAAATAGAAATATGGCAATTCTTATTTCCAAGGTCTGTGCTTATTTATTCTTGTGGAAAATCAGGAAGAAGGCAATGGACGGTGAAATGCTCTGCAGATAAGTGCCAATACCTTAAATTCATAGGCAAAGGGGAAGCCAGCATCTGTAACACCAGAGTAATATGGCTGCATACAAAAGATGAAAATTAGCATTCCATGTTAGATGCAGTACAAGGGCGTTACCTGGGAGCATCATCATTCAGAGTACATTGGGATGGTGTGGACTGAAGGTTAGAGAGACACAAGGACTCACTGCTATCTTTACTGGGGGAGATGGAGAGAAGTCACTATAGGAACCGACAGTGCATCTAAAAGCAGCTGAGGATCAACTCGTGGTCCTAAAAAGGGCCTGTAAATCTTATTAATGAAGATGCAGGCAATACTCTACATTCCCTCGTACTTAAGTGAAGGCAACAAATACTGCCTGTGCCCTGTCCTGTTAGGTGTTTCATCCATCTGCTCAGCTGGATTAGTCAGCGTAAGACAGATTTGAGGAGAATCTAGCCAAAAATGTCTTCCGTCTCTGCCAGGAGCTACAGCTATCACAGTTTGTCTGCAAGACCAAAGTGTGGGATACTTGGCACCTTCTCGGTTTTAGAAACACTTTTTATTTAAACCCAGAGATTAAATTACCAGAGTGGATAGGAGTGTTCTGGGTTCGTTCTTTTTTATAAATATAGTTTACAAATTCCAAAGGACTGAATCAAGTGCCTGATTACCTGCTCGTTATTACTGAACCAAGAATTCTGGTTAGAAAAATCCTATCGACACTTTGCATCATAGCTTTCATCTGGAGTTTGGGAGAAGACTACTCTTTTGATTTTTTTTTTTTATTTTTTTTTTCCCTTTGCTCCTGACTGTGACCTTTCTAAAATATTCATGAGAGAAGTGAGGCTCCCCAAGTGTTAATGTCTAACTTTCTGCTGGCAATCCATGCATAGCTGATGAGCCTGAACCAGCTTACATTAATGAAAACGCAGCAGCTATTATATGAAGTAGCTGTTCCAGAAGGTAGCTACCAGACTTAACCCACAAGGGCCTTTTAGTTTTCAATTAAAGGAGCAGACTCCAATTAGATCAAAACCATTCACATAAAAAGAAACTCTGTCTTGCAGTATTTGGGAGTCTAGAATTAGCCTCGCTCTAAGTTGCTGTTCTTCCCGTGGAAATTTAGTCACCTTTACTAATTGGTTTTCCTTTAAATAATTAAGCCTAGCTGCCCAAGCAGGCTGCCACCTACCAAGCTGTCTCTTTTAAGGACAGACACACAAATGTAGCCCTTTAGAATAAGAGCAGCAAAATGTTCATTTTCAAAAAAAACCCCCAACTTGTGACAGATTGCAGTTGGGCCCGTGGTCAGACGATACCCTTTTGTTTTGTCTTGCTGACTTGTGTCAGTGACAGCTGAGCTAGTTCTAGATGCATAGAAAAGGGCTTTTTTTTCTGAAGCTTTTAAGTGGTGAGCAGGAAGCGGCATGTGATGGAGGCAGATGTACCTGAGAAACACATGCAAGAAAATTCCAAACCCATTAGAGTTGCTGGCAGGAGGTTCCGCCTTGCCAGAACCTGTTTGTGATTAATCCTGTAAACTTTGGGAGCTGTTATCCCAGGACAGCTCTGCACCTTTTATAGCATTTCTTCAGCCAGATGCTGAATTTCCAAAATAAGTCCTTTCATGGCAATAGAATAATCAAGAAGATATAAAATGGAAATTCCTTCATTTCTTCAAGGGCAAGATACTTCCCTCAGGGTCTTTCAGAAACACATTTGTGAGTTAGAAGCAAAAACGTGTTCTCTGTCATTGATACAGACTATGGCTGGAACCTAGATTTAGTTATTTCTTCAGGAATCGACTGTACTCCAAGTAGTGAGCCTACAAATGGGGGCTGTGCATTGTTTTTTCTGACCTTCCTGTTTTCTTCCTACATAGTCTTAGCAGTCCACTTCCCTCTGAGCTTGTTTTCTTCCTGTGAAATGAGGTATTATTGGCTAACTGCTTTGGTTACACTAGGCACAGCTGGTAAAGCAACTTCCTACCCATAGGAATTGGTGTGCAGAATTCACGGGTGCCCAATGTTTGTTTTGTGTCCAAGAGCAGACAGCAAATCTTACTCGGAGCCATCCCCTGTGCATATTAGTGATAGGCTTTTTGGCCGTTTCAGCTTTCGTGCTATTCATCAAATCGGTTACTAAAGCATAGTAAAGTGATTAACTCAAAGATTGATTTCATTATCTTCCTAGACTGGCAGATAAGACAGTGAAGGAATACGCAACATACCGCTCTGGCCTTCTCTTCTGGGCCCTAGTAGATCTCATTTACAACATGTTCAAGGTAAGAAAAAAATACTGAAGTTCATCTGTATCAGCTTTCTAACCTGAGCAACTACATGCATTTGAAATAGAAGGCAGAGTTTGAAGCCCCTTTTTCCAAGATCCTCGTAAACATAAAATTTCACCTTGTATGAGCAGAAAGGCTGCAAAAGGCTGCCTGTGCCTATTGTACACCTTGCAATTTGGTGTCGGAAGGATTGAGACTTTGCCAGTTTGCAGCACTCCTGTATTGTGTATTTGCTTATTTTTTCTGTTTGTGGTTCACTAAAACAAGGACATTCAGAGCTGCACCAGGGAACCAGTTGGGTAAAGAAGGGAGGTAGGGGCATCCACCAGAAAGAAACTTGCAGCTTCCAAAGAGGGTTAAATAATTAGGATGAGAAAATGCCCATGATCTTGTTTGCATTCTGTACAAAAAGATTATAAAGTGACATATGGGGTACCTTTTTCTATGTGGCTTGTTTACAAGAGGCAGGGGATGCAAGTCCAAGAGCAATGGGAGAAGGCATCAGGGTTTGCACTTATTCTTCTAAATAGTAATTTTTTGGACTGATGTGGTCCCATTTTCCCCTCTCATAGAAGGTGCCTACCAGTAACACAGAGGGAGGCTGGTCCTACTCTCTTGCGGAATTCATACGACACAATGACATGCCAATACACGAAGCTGCAGACAAGGCCCTGAAAACCTTCCAGGAGGAGTTCATGCCAGTTGAAACATTTTCCGAGTTTTTGGATGTGGCTGGTAAGTGTGCACTTTCCCTTTTATAGGCTGTCTTATGCAACTCGTGACTGCTGCTTGCTTGAGACAGCAGCATTCCTGACACTGCGGCAGCAGCTTGTTTGTAC
This sequence comes from Burhinus bistriatus, assembly GCA_013397275.1. Taxonomy (NCBI): domain Eukaryota; kingdom Metazoa; phylum Chordata; class Aves; order Charadriiformes; family Burhinidae; genus Burhinus; species Burhinus bistriatus. The sequence continues at coordinate 206,227 of VYXH01005112.1, forward strand.
GAGGCAGCGAGAGGAGGAGACCTCAGCACTCCAGCTATTGCCTAAGCTATTTCAAAAACAGTTGGGAGACACGCTTGAGCATCCCCAGACAGGAAAATTTCTCTCACCTGATCCTGCGGGTCCTCCTCCTGCTCTGTTAAACATACATGCATACATCACGGCTTAAGGGTGTTTTTGGGTATATGTAGTTTGAAGGCTGATAAACAGATGTGACCATGTACTAGAGGCAGCAGTTCAGTGCAGTGAGAATTCCTCCCGTAGGGATTTTGGTATCCCTAGGAGTTGGGAGATGCTGAAAATTAATGTGCAGAGAAGCTAATCTTACTTCTGTCACAAGTTAGTTGTGCCCCAGGCCACCATACAATGTATGGAGCTGCCAGGCAGCCAGCTAGCAGGATCCCTGTAGTATCTCTGTTGCACAAGAGCAAGTGCCATATGGATTTAATGTACACACTTTGGTCCCTTCTGCACGTGCACCCAACAAGGGTTTAATCTTCATCTTGTCCATACTTAAAATAACATTGCAGCTGTCATTAACTTACACATGCCCTAGCACAAATCCCTAATGTGGGCAGGAGAAACTGCTTTGTGGATCTAATCATTCTTTATTGTCTTCTTTTGTTTAAAGGACTGTTATCAGAAATCAATGATCCTGACAGCTTCCTCAAGGATCTTTTGAACTCCATCCCCTGAACCACCTGCACAGAGAAGCGCTGGGAGAGACTACAATAGCTTGCCTTCCATCCCTTTGTGTTCCTCCTTGTGCAGTCTGTCCCTTCCCTGAGGAGTGCTGCAGTTTTTTGGTTGTTGTTTTTGTTTGGGTTTTTTTTTTTTTTTATTTTCTACAATTTTTCTTCTTGGAGTGATTTGGAATTTAGATTTGTTTTATCTTGTATTTCAGCGCTTCTATCTGTAAAGCCTTGTGTATTCAAGCTGGTTGAAAGAACTTGTACAGAGAGGAATCCAAACCAGAAAATCTTAATGCTTTAGTGTGCACCTCTTTGAAGTTAAATAAATCGAACAAATGGGTAAGATGGGTTTGACTAGTACTTTAACCATGCAGTAGCTTAAACGGCAAGTTCTTTCTCATCTTTTCTTTCAGAGCTCCTTCTCTCAGGGCTCAGAGCTGCTGCTCTTTCCAGCCCATAGTCTGGACAAGGAGACACAGGAAACGAAAGGCTCGTAGTGAGCAAGGAAGCAGACTGACACTGTCTTTACTGATTGTACACGCAGAGCAGGTTGCCCCCTGTGGGACGTGAGCCTTAGAGACATGAGGACTTGCAAGGACACCATTTCCTTCCATCCCTTCTTCACCTGGGTGAGGGCAGCTGTGCCAGCTGCAGTCATCTCCCCTGGTGCTTTGTGTTACCCCTCTCCAAGGCATGTTGCATATCACGGTGTCTTTCCTGACTTTACTCTCACCAAGGCTGTATTCAGAGCAAGCGCGCATGTTGTTGCCGCCAGTCGTGTAGTACTGAGGGTGACGTTACCTCTCAAAGGGATGCTACTCACATCGAATTTATTTTCTCTCTCTGGTAAAATTTTCAGCTTCAGCGAAATGCATGGAAAATAGACACTGCATACTTCTTGAGCCGGCCGCTTGTCCTTTTGATAGCTTGCGTTTTGGTGTGCATGCCCTGACCTGAAGCCAAGTACCTGCTTTGAATACAGCCTTGCCTTTTTTCACCCAGTTGTGCATGCAGGTAACTTACCTTTACCACCAGTTCTGCTGTCCTGTAACACAGCTGACACGTGGTTAAGCTGGAATCTAATAAAGCTTTCCCTGTCTTCCTCGTCTCTGTTTGAACTTGAATTTCCGCAATCCTAACACAGTCCCATCCCATAAATAATAATTGTTTTAGAGGCTGAATAACTCGGCAACTTATTTGATGCCTTCTGTTAGTGTTGAGCACGCATTATGATTTGGCAATTAACAAATGGGTGAAGGCGCAGTATTTTTCTTCTCGCCTCCATGGGTGCTTATGTCACTCTTGGCAATGGGATTTGGTTCTGGGGAGGAGTACTGAATGGCAAGTCACCTTGAGAAGTTTGCGTTAGTGTCTTGCGAGGGACTCGAGGACATGTCAGTGTGCTGCTTTGTTGGTTGGGTAAATCTGTCTTGCCTTACAAAGGAATGGGAGAGGGGCTAATGTGTGGAGTTTGTTCTTCTTTAGTACAGCAATATTACACTTCACCTGCCTTTTAACCACATAAAAGAGAAAAACACACCTTGTTTTAAAAGCACTGTAAAGTCAAACCTAACAGTCTTCTCTCCAAATAAGCAGCTGTAATATATCTATGAGTGGGTGCACAAGCATTGCTTACCAATACTAATGCACAGTAGCTTGGGCAATACTAAAACCCCTTTTTGAGTAAATGACCTTTCAAATCAGTGTGATTCCCGAAAGCAGCAGTGAACAGGTAACAAGAAACCAGGTTTTTATGACTGTGGTTCTAAAGCTTCTCGCAATACGGAGAGTTCAGGTGCAAGACTGAAATCCCAATGCTTTTTGACTTTGTCATTTGTATAAGATTGACTGGTTAAGCTCCAGACAAGAGCTATTAACGTGATTCAGAAAGCAGGGGAGGAATACTAGGCTGCCTTGCTACCTACTTACTGTCTTTTCACAGAAAAATGCATCTTTTCTCCTTCAGCCACAGCGTCAGCATGCCAGGCAGTCCCTCAGTTTTTGCTTCAAAGCTGTTGCCTCACTGGCACAAAGAAGGATGTTACAAATACCTTGCGCACTACCTTTCTTCAGCTTACCTAACAAGGTAACTTCAGCGTAGCTCCAGTTTTTGCTGATGCAAATCCTGGTATAGCTCCGTTTATGCTGGCACAGGTCTTTTGTGAAGAGAGTCTCTGCTGTTGCAGGAACTGGTAAAGTTCATACCAGCAAAATAATTCTTTCTTTGCTCTTGCGGTTGGATCAGCAGATCCTTAAGCTTACCAGGAGCAGAATGCGATTGCTATTTGTTCACCGATGTTATTAAAACTGCAAGGAAGTAGGAGTAAAAGGAGGTTATAAACTGTGTCTTTACCAGTATAAGCACAGTTGCAGTAAACTTCTTGGAGCTATTGTAGAGTGTTTTGCAAAGGCCCAGAGATGTATTTTGGAAAATAAAGGCGGTGTGTCAAGTGCCTCCCTTCTCAGAGCACAAGAGGGCTGTGATTTATGGGGAAACCAGCTTTGAAAAGAAGGTGGAAACAGCATGGCGGTGCTTCTGCGGAGCAGAATAGCTTGGGAGGGACTAAAAACTAACAATAACAACCCCAGAAGAGCTAGAGAGACACAAGAACAAAAGAAAAGTGTTTTGGAAAGTTTCAGCTGACACAGGCCACACACAGAGGCTCAGACATTCGCAGTACTGCACAAAGGCGATGCCCTCCAGGCTGCAAAGTCCACCACAGGCTGGGGCTGGGGAAGTCAGCAAAGACTTCTGGAGGAAGCATGTTACTTAAACTAGAAGTAAGAAGGGAGCAAGACTCAGGGAAAATGCCTCAAAAGAGGTAAAACGACTCAAAACTGATGAACCAAGCCACCAGCTGAACAACAGAGAGTCAACCCCCTCTCCAAAAAAAAAAAATAATAGTATATTTGCAAAATACATTTTTGGGGAAAGAAATGCCTTTGCAATGCATGAGAGCCAGTGTGACCTCTGCAAATTGCTTTGAACCTGACTTCATGGGCAAGAGCTTCCCCGAGATGATGTGATGTCGTTGCGATGGCTGTTCACGCTGGGTCAAACTCAAGTGATTGTTTATTAATTAATCTTGGGAACGATGCCTCCCAGGGAGAACAAAGCACCCAACCCTGCCCCAGGCACCAGCTTCAGCAGGGATGTGCTGGGCTCTCACACCAGCTGCAGGTAAAAAGGCCCCCGTGAGCCTGAATTCATTTGTTGCTGCTTCTGCGATCCCACAAACCCATCGGGCAGGTGGTACCTGAACAAAACCACCTGGCTCCCAGAGCTTGTTCCGCGAAGATGGGAAGCCCTTGACCTTCCCCCTTGTATTTCATGATGGTTTCCTTTGTCCTGCTGCCTCCTCCCTTCGTAATTCCCTTTTTCAAGCCAGGGAAATGCCCGTCTGGAAACTTTGCACGGCTGGGTGCTCTTTCCGACAGCTGTCCCAGTGGGATGGGAAGCCTTCCTCCTGCTCCTCTCTGCCCCGCTACTGACACTTCCATCCAAGTGTCTCTCCTGTGTTTTGTCTCTTACTGCAATTGCCTGGAAGTATTTTCAAATAAGCGGTGGATTAGAGCTCCTGAACATAAACACACTGTGAGCTGCAACATTTCGATGCCATAAAAGATTCCCTGGACTTTTTCCGATGTAGGAAAAGTGATTTATCTCCCTGGACACGCGTCTGTGCGGCTTGTGTTTCAGGCAGGGGAAGGATACGTGGATCATGTGTGTTCAGCCTCAACGATTACGTGGGTACATCTTGGAGTTGCAGTCTCCAGTGCAGAAACTTGGAGCAAGAAGCCTCTTTTCCCTTTGTCCAAAGTTTTTGGGGAGCCTTACTACGTGTGAGCACACAGGGTACCAAAGGCTGCTTTGGTATTAAAGAGGAAAAAACCCTTTCATACAAAACCATTACCAGTTTCTGCCAAGACAATGCTGAGATGTTGCTCAAGGAGCCTACAGCAAAGAACCGAGACACCAGACAAGCACCACTGACCGCTGAACCACATGAAAACAGCTCCTATGGCCAGGCTTAGGCTTACGCTGGCAGAAAAGTTTGCGTCATGTTTGCTGAAACAGGGTTTGATGGTTTTATTTTACCAAAATGCCTCCCAAGGTACCCAAACTGCTGGCTCTGGGAAGCACAGAGGCTTTTCTCCATGCTGGGCAGCTAATTCCCAGGGAAAGACCCCCGATTTGCTCCATCTGAAGGGCACAGCATAGGGCTGGACTGTCCCTGCTGCTACAGCATCATTAGCTGAATTATCAGTCCCCTCCTCATCAGCTCCTGGCTCTGCAAACCTCGTCTTCTCCCGTCTTGCTCTCAGCATCACCAGCTACTGCACGGACACTGCACCAGCACCGTCCTTCACGTGCACGAGCCTGTATCGAGTCCCACGTGCTTATTTTGGCCGTTGAGCACCTTTTCCTGGAGGAAGATCACACCAGGCTCTGGCAGCCCGGCCCTTTCTGTCTCCGTCGCAGGAAGAATGGCTTTCACCACGCCATGAAGACAACCCTTGCAGTGCCCGCTATGCAAACAGCCTGTTTTCAGTTTGGGGCTTATTCCTTGCCGATTTATGCCCCATCGAGCTCAAGGACTAGACTGGACATCCTCCACGCAGGGAAGTGGCATAAATGAGTACAAAAAGCACCAAGTCCAGGCTCTCAAATTGCCTTTAAATTCACAAGTGAAACCAGGCAAGATTTTGGCTGCTCCAGAGAACGGCCACCCTGCCAGCTCCGGGAGCAGCTTTCCCAGCGCATCTCAGGAGACCTCCCACGGTCTGTGCAAGCTTGTTTGGAAGCCGGCCCTTGGGTCGTGTTTCTGCTCCCTGCCCAACTCCAGGTAAGAAAATCAGATTGGCCTTGACTCGTTTGCTGGGGCACAGCCTGGCCATGTTATCACCCCAATCAGGGATGATTCTTGACTCACGCATGCAGAATCAAGGGCGCAGAGAAAAACAAGCCACGCAGCTTGCAAGGACCACTGGAGAAGATGCTTGGGTGAATTAAGTACAAAATCACTTTAGGGATGTACCTCCCGGTACACGGAAGTTGCTGGGAGAAGCCAGCCACAACCACCTGAACCTGCAGGAATAGTTACTCCCTTGCTGGTTTCCAAGAGGGAAAAAAAGTAATGATTAAACCCTTGTTTGCAGGTTTTTTTGGCAGGATTGATCCCACTCATTCATATCGACTGCTCAGCTCGGGGAGGAACGGCCGGCTCCATCCCTCTTATCAAAACCCTGGAGATCAGCAGAGGTCCCCCTCCGCCTCCGAAAGGGGAATGTGCTGGTAGGAAGAGATGCTTTTTAGTTGAAATTAAACAGAAAATGGTACAAATGATACGCTGAGGGGAAGCCCTTGTGCTGCATTTTAATGCTGTGACCTGAGACAGGTTAGGGGCCCCTGGGCATCACTCCCCCAAAAGGCAGCACCCCCAGAGACCGGGATGGGGAACCCAGCTTTCCGCCCTCTGAGGAGTGTAAAGAGGTCTGGCCGCTGCCTCTTGAAATATTTTATTTATTTTCATAGTGCTTATTAAGCTTTTATTAGAGCATGATAATCCCATGCTCAGTGCTATTCCCTGCATCCAGGCTCTGTTGCTACAGGTCCCAGATGTGCAGCAGGAGTTACAATCTCCCTCCAAACTTCCTCTCCTGCCCTGCAGTGATTTTTCCCCTTGTCCCACTGTGCCACGGACCCAGGAGGGATCAGACACGTTCTCTGTTGCCTAATTCATGCAGCCAGGTACCGCAGAGCTCTCCTGCCCCCTTCTTACATCACCTTGGGAGCATCAGGCACCTCGCGATGGATTTCCCACTCCAGAAAAGCTGGGGCTGCCTTCTGGAAATGTGCCACCGCCCCGACACTCCTCTGCCTGACTCAGCCTGCTCCCTTCCCTTCTAAAATATAAACCACTTTCGGGTGAATCATAACCAAACCTGAGCTGTGGGCGAACTCCAGCCAAACCTGGTGCAACCCTCCAGCGAGTCCTCAGTGACCTGCAAATGTCCAGGGAGGCCCCGGAGCTGCAGGAGAAATGGTTTTGGTGCAAAGAGCCCAGGTCTGCTTTTGGGGCTGCTGCGATTAACCCTGACCTGCTTCGCAGGGGGAATGCAATGATATTTTTTTTGCATTAGTCTTATGCCACTGGGGAAGCAGGATAATACCCACCCTACAGCCTTTCTCCGCTGGGGAAGGTGTACAATAGAAGGGCATATATTAAGCTGAAACTGCAAAAATTAGGCTGTTTGTGGTTTAAGTGCAGCTTTGGTATAAGAAGAGACACTGGGCTTTTTTAAAAAAATATAGAGAAATACCAAGAACACCACATTTAGTCTTGGCTGGTCTTGCCAGCGATGTTGAGTCTGGCATCTTTCACATCTTTCCCCACTGTGGAGAAGCGGTGAGGGCTGGAGGAGGTGGGAGAGGAATAAAAGAGATGCTTTAATTTGGGAAAGGAGGCAGAGGGCAGGGCAGCCAGGGATACCCACTGATTAATGGGCTGTCAGGCTCCAATCGTTTAGATGTAGAGATCTTTACCATAATGATGATAACCCAAATAATTACTGTTATTAACAATAATCCTGCTTAGCGCTTGTTCTTTCCCAAGTGTTGTGGCAACAAGACCTCAGTAACCCTCCGTGTGTGCCCCTGGGGTAGCTGCTGTCCTCACCAGGGGGTGGGGAAACTGGGCTGGGGAAGGGCTGGGGATGCTCCTGCAAAGGCTGAAGTCCTCTGGGACTTGAACGTGAATTACAGCCCTGGATAGCAATGAAAGCCAAACCCAGTGCCCTAGGATAGCACGTGTGCCCGGCTGATAAAAATCTCATTTTCAGCCCTTAATGGGTGTTTGTGGTGATGTGTTGCGTTGGTGTCTCTGGTTATCTGTTGTGTTGGCGTTGGTGCTTGCCACATCGTCCGGGCGGCTGAGCATCTGCATGTCGGGACACCCCACGAGCCATTCTTCGGGTGTTTAATCCCTGCAGCTTCTCCCAGGCCATGTTTTAATCTTATTTAATGAACAAATATGAGTGCGTTCTAAACCCAGCGCCATCCTTTAATTATTCCTAATATTTGATGACAACAAACTAATTCCCAAATGATGAGATCAGACATTAAAGGCACATCTCCCGAGTGCCTGGTCATTAATATTTCTCTTCCCTCGGTCCGTATTTTGCCTGCTGTAAGCAGTTTTGATATAACGAGCTCAGTGACTGCATCAGGTGGCACAGTGGAAAGGTATTTAGCAGCCATAGGCCACCGGGCTGCATTACGGGCTGGGAACCATTGGAAACTGGGCGTCTAGCTGTCAAGGTGCTCCACCCAAGGACCTCTCCCTCAGAAACATCCCAGGACATTGGGAAATCCAAGAGGGGAGCCGCTCCAAAAACTTCAGCTCATTGACTCACTCTGCTGACACCAAGTTTTCTTGCGGCCACCGCAAGCATCCCTCCGGGTTCAGGATGGGAGGCAGAGGGTTGGAGTGGTCCAGGGTGTGATAGGAAACGGGATCCCCTCTGTATCACAGACCCCATTGTCCCATGCTGGTGGAGAAGTAGGGAAGGCAAGAAATGCCTGCCCAGGGAACGGCATGCTCGGAGGAAAGCCAGCCCCAGAGCAGAGCAGGGTGCTCAAGGCGGCTACATCACCCGCTCCCACCAGAAAGCTTTTCTTCATCCTGTGTCGTGCAAAACATGTCAGGCTAAAAACCCCACAAGGAATGAAAATACTCAGCTAATGGTTTCTGGAAGAGAGATTTAGATAGGGAGCTAAAAATATATCCCAATAACCGTCTTCTGTGCTCTGAGCTTTGAATGAGCTTTGAATGCTGCTCAACCCATTGCTGAGCCCAGCACGGGTTACAAAGTGTGTGGGAACAGTGAAAAAGAAATCATGTTATATCATATCTTTTCCCAAAAGACAAAAATTCTTTGAAAGTTGTTCCACATTTAAATTAATTAGGCCAGGGTCTACCTGCTACCTGCAGAATGAAAAGCTTAGCACCGCCGAGATTGAAACTGTGCGCTTGGGCATGCACAAATTAACGATGCAGCATCCTGCGATTATCCTCGAGGAGCTGCCAAAGCAATCACTGTGTCCTAAAACACACCTGCAGCGGCCTGTCCGGGCTTATTGATGCATATTTGTAGCTATACTCAATACAGATGCAAATATTTGGTTACTAAGGAAGCAATGAATATTGCCACAGTCTCCAAGGAAACACTACGGCGTGTCTCAACCACTCCAAGTCAGTGGATGCTTCGCAGCCGCTCTCAGCATCTTTATCTCTTGCTGCATCCCTGTCTCCTGAGTTCACCCTCCTTTTTGGGTTGCACCTGGTGCAGAAGCTTTTGTTTCCAAAATATTGGCACGATCTCCATAGAGAAGATCATCCCCAGCCCAGGTGAGAGGAGATGGGGATATGCTAAAGTCAACCAGCCTGGGTCCGTCCTTTGCATCCCCAATTCTTCGTGGCTGAAACTCTGTTTTTGCTGTGCTGATGCACGTAAAACCCCCAAATGGGGCAAAATGAGATTTTTATCACTGAAAAAGTGACTGGAGCAAAGGAATACACCTGCAATGGGAGAAAGTGCTGGATTTAAGCAGCAGCTCCGATTTCACGTGAACTGGTAGAACTGGTAGAAAATACATGGGGGAAAAAAACACTGTTTGAGGAGGAGAAACCTCCTTTAAAGGCAACAAGGAACCTGCAGGGAGGAAAGTTGCTGGTTTTGTAACTGCTGATGTAATTCATTCCTCCTGCATTATCGATAGCAGCCAACCTGCCAAATATTTTCTGTTTCCGCAGCGTGACATGGTGACCGATGCAATTCCCGACATCATCCAAGGGCTTCCCTTATACGGCTTGACATGATAACCCCGGTGGCTAACCCAGCCCTTTCTCCACCAAGCGACACCTCGGTGATGTGCAAAGAGGCGCAGCCTTTGTGTCTTCATGCAACAACCGGGTGCGTTTGGTGGGGTCTGAGTCACTGGAGGAGTCACCGGGGCAGCCGGCGCGTTCTTGCCCGTCTTCCCACGTGCCTATTGCAGGGCATGGGCAGGCAGGGATGGTTTCTGCTCTGATTTCTCAAGAAATGGCCCCGATGCTGTTGCAACCATGGGAGCATGTGGAGAAAGGGGCCGGCTGGAGTCGGAAACACTTTGCTGGCCAAAAATGCAGCTGGGGTTGCAGCAACTCATCAGCTGCTAATCCCATCACCCCACCAATGCTCATGCACCATCCAATGGGTTTGGATGAAAAACCAACCATTTGGGGGGAGGCATTGTTAAAAATACCACTTATTTCAGCAGCCTGTGCAAGGGTAAGAGCTACAGGTGAGCGATACTAATCCCAGTTTAACCACTGAAGCTTGCCGGTTGTTAAATCGCAGCCTCAGAAAGAAGCTACCTCTTGTTACTGCAGAGTCTGAGGTGAATAAATCACCCTTTTCCACCTCTGAAGTCGGCAAAGAGCAGGCTCAGCCGGCTGCCCGAGGGAACAGGAAGGAGGATGAGGATGCTGAGATCGCTGGGGGCTTTGGAGGAGGTGCTGCTTCACCTCCATGCTGGGAAGTTGGCGCTGAGGAGGGCTCCGCTGAGATTACCAAGTGGGGTGTTTTTGAGGGCTGGGGAGTTTTATGGATGTTAAGCTAAAGGATTTTTTGCTTGTTTGTTTTAGAGGGAGATTTATTCAAACACAGGAACTGTAACTCAGCAGCGATGCACATCAGCCCTGGGGAGCATCACCTATTCGGTGTAACTCAGAGCAGTTCGTATGCGCTGGCGAGGCTGCTGAGTTCGGTTTGGTCTGGCTGAAAAACAGCGACTTGGAAGGAAGATAGACCCAAGGAAACAAGAACTTTCCACGAGCGTCAGAGTGACGAAGCCTCAATGTATATAACCAAACCCAGGAAAATTAGTATTAAAAAAACCTAAGCAGATGTAGAGTCCTGAAACAGCCGCCGAGGTCTGCGAGTGAAGCATACTAACACAGCGAAGGTAAAAATGGGTGTAAAAACCAAATCCCAGGGTCTAGATTCCTCAGTCCCGTCTCCAGCCCGTGTTTGGGTGAAGCAACTGAGAGCAAAAATAAATCCAATGCATTATTATTAGCATCGCCAGGGGTGGTCACCGTTATTTAATTGCTGGATAGTTTCTGTGTTCAGAAATAGCGCCATTTCCCATCCCTCTTCCTCCCTGTCCAAATAGGAAAGGGCTAATCAGTGCTTCATTATTTATATCTGCAATTGGCAGGCAGCGGACAGCTTTCCATGGCAGGAATCAGAGGAATCCCTACAGGAATGTCCCCGGCCTCCATGGGGTATCCCATGTGCCGGACCGTGGCTGCTCGGCACAATGTTGGTGGCAGCGGGTCAGCTCTGCGGTTGCATGAGCCCTCACTGAAGAAGCTGAGCCTAAACCTAATTAATTGTTGCGATTAATTCAGATGATTCACTTTCAGGGGCTGGGATGAAACTGTAGCCCGGCGGCAGAGCGGGATGCTGGTGGTGACCGTGCGCATCCCAGGGCTGAGCCAAAGCCCATTAGGAAAAAGACTCATTGATTTAACGACCTTTGGACCAGCCCCGGTGAATCCATCCTCACCGCTGTGGCGATGGGTGCTGCCTAACGAGCAATCATGATATGCATCATCTCAGTGGGCAGGTACAAAAAGCATTAATTAACTGGCTGGTTTATCATTCCCTCTGATGTTTTCCTGCTTCCTTAAGGGAAAAAATAAAATAGCTCTTGTTGTTCAACAGGATTTTCCCACCTGTTGACCATACAGTTTCAGAGGTTTTTGAAATCACCCGGCTCTTTCCAGCATCACTGCCTGCTAGCGAGGATGCCGTGTGCCTAAAAAATGGAAAATTACCCAGATCTGGGAGAAATCTGCTCTCGATTGGCTTCTGCCCCTAATAATCACCTTATTAGTGGCAGTTTTAGTCTATTCTTGCATTTTGTAAGTATTGCTCTGAATCTGCAGGGTGGTACATGCTATGGAAACGTTTCCCAGTGAGCTGCCGTATTTTTCTTTAAATACGTCTCTGTTTGATGCATCGACAGTGCCCAGCACCAGCAGTTACAGCTGTGCACCCATGACCAAGGTATTAAAGGTGTTTTCCCGTAACCTCAGCAAAGAACACAGGTTACAGTCTACATAAACTGAGGCTAAGGTGTTTTTGTGCTCGGTAAAAGATAATCTTTTCAGGTGTTTCTTTGAGTCACCCAGTACGTTATTGCGCCTCCACCCAGTACATTTATTTTTTTTTCCAGGAGGTGCTGGGAAAACACGGGCTTGTAACACATTAACAGTGCCCTTTGAAGAGCCTTGGGTTACGCGCTGAGCACGGCTCGCGGGTGCTGATGGAGTTTCAGCAGGTGGATGCTACTGCCCATGTAGTTTAATATCAATATTGCCCGCGTGTTTGAACATAAATATTACCTGGCAAAGCACTGTATTTTTATTTAAAAAACTATTTGAGCGAATAGCGTTACTACAGCTTTACACCGGCGTTACCGAGAGTTTTCCATGTGCTTCACTTGCTCACAAAGCATCATTCCGATCTGTGGCAGTGCAACGGAGTAATCACATAATTCAATTACACAATATCCTTTGATTGCCGAGTGGCTCAGAGGTCCAGGAGCAGCAGTTGGGAAACGCTTATTTAATAACTTAATTATTATAATATCAACGTTATTTAGCACTTAGGCAGGACTCTGCATTCGGATAACAAAATTCACCCCTTATAATTTAATCTTACCCATTAGGTGATTTCCCCGAGAGCCAAAACCAGCGACACAAGGGCGGGGGTGGGGAGCGTTTCCCAGGGCAAGAGCGATGCTTCCTCATTTATTTTACGATAGCCAATTAATCCGGGGGCACGCTGAGGGATCAGGAGCGCCGTTGGACCCGCTC
>VYXH01005112.1:222653-248498 GCA_013397275.1 Burhinus bistriatus
CTTTTTGGAGAGGGGAACTAATCTGTTATTAATATTGCATTGCATGGTTAGTCCTAAATTTAGCTTGCCTTCATTTTCTGGACTGATCACTCCAGTAGTCGATTTTATGTGCCAGCTCTCTGAAATGAGCTCAGTGCTGCAATATTTGGGTTGCAAATACTGCAGGGGAAGGTTTGCGCTCCAACACCTTCCTCCGAATTAGTCAAAACAAAAGCCCAANATTTCTGGGCTCGGTGGCCTGTGAAGCGTAGCTGAATTTCTTCTGTCCAGGGTAACAGGACTGCAGGGTGCTCTTTGCATCCCTCTAGCCACCAGCTTTTATAACAGACCTCTTCTTGTGCGTTAACTCGGTTTAGAGAGGTTTTACGGGCAGGCATATGCTGATCAAGTAGTAATTTCTGGCCTATTCGTTAACTAAAGTACTGTCCGCTTTCAGTGCGTCTTCTTCAAGCTTGCGTGCCTTGATTGCTCTGTACTTTGTGGCTGCAGCACCTGCTGAATCTGGGGGGGAAAAAAGAAGTTGGCCTCTTTTTTTCGGTCTAGAATAGTAGACGCCACCCTAGCACGGGGTTGGTTTTGTTTTTCTGGTTGGTACCAAGGAGATGGGAGTTAGTGGGGCTTCAGAGGAAGTCGTGCTTGATGGTGGCTCGGTTAAGGAAGATATGTGTTGGGTGTGGGTTGTGTCACCAAAAGCTGGGGGATACTTCTTCTTTTTAATGGATACGTGATTTTTATTTTTTTATTTTGTTCTTAGGGAAGAGGAGACTTGTGGGCCTTTTAAGTTCAGTCTTTCCACTGATACATAGTTGATTCTGCGTAGTCTGCTTTCACTCCTCTACAGCAAATTTGCACCCCAGAGTCCGTATTCAGGTGTGAGTGCTGGCACACTCATGGGGATTGCAAAAACCAAACAAATTGTAGGCAATCCCAAATCATATTCTCACCACTCTTCCTGCTCTTGGAACAGGGTTTTCTCCTGATGCTTGAAAGAAAAAAAATTTGATTAACGCATATCACCATGGATCACACTAGTACTATATCTGCAGTGTGTCTTTTATGCTATGTTTATTACTATGTAATTGGAATGATTGTTCCACTCTCCTGTGACCTTTGCTGATCAGATGGACGTTGCACGTTAAGCTTTTTTGGGGTAGATTGGCTTTTTCATTGGTGGCCTTGAGCGTGCTTTTGCCCGCTTACGGAGTCATACGGTGCTGTTTTAAATTTAATTCTCGCAGTCGGAGTAGATTAGTCAATTCAGTTTCATTACCATGAGCTAATGGGGTGTTGCAGTGTTTGTCAGCAATCCTGTAAAGATTGGTACCAGTATTTTCTTGTTTGTTTTTGCAGGGGAGGGATTCTCTGTCCTGGCATGTTTGTGTGTACGTACAAGTATATAAATACGCACTTTAGGTTTACCTTATCTTGTTGTGAACGCTTTGATGATGGAGTTTTATTTAGGGAAAAGAGCTCCCAGTGGAAAATAAGCCTTGTGCCCATCTCCTGAGGGTGCTGTTAGGGCTTGCAGAAGGTTAGGTGCGTGCATGAGTTCCTAACGCAGACTTGGGATCTTGCGAAGATGCACCGATGGACGGCCCCTTCGCCTAGCAGGTGGGTGCTCCCGTGAAATGGCACCGCTCCACAGCGCAGATAGCTTTGTGTTGGAAACACCCTGTTTGCTAGAGGTATTCGAGGGTGGTTTTGTACACGGTTGTTGTTTCACACCAAGAAAATAACCGTTTTGCTTAGCTCGAGAACCAGCAGAACGCGGCAGCCCTTTTTGAAGCTATGGGGCTCTGTAACCTGACCAGTAAGCCACCAACTGGATGTGCAAGGATGCTTAAGCAGATGACGATACGTCATGTTTATTTCCTAAACCAATGGAGGCTTTTTTCCTTTCCAGGATGACCGCTTGATTAAGGAGGTGACAGCTAGCAAATGTTTCTTGTTTGAAACGTTTGGCTACCAGGGAAACACCGGGCAGATGATTATATTGCTAAGTCAGTGCACGCTGCTCAAGTGAATCCTTGGTTTCAAAGGCATGGCGCGTACGTGATGTGTCTGTTGTTGCTGAAGACCCAAACTCACTGATGTCATACTTGTGACTTGAGAAATGCAATGGTGGAATTCAGAGGGGAAACAATCCCTTTTGTTTCCTTTCTTTTAAAGGTAGCTTTACTGCCGCTCATAATAGCGGAAGATCATCTAAGGTGCTCTTTCCAATGAAATTCTGCCTGTGCAATTTTTGGCATTGCCAATGGCTTCTTTTTAGGCAAATATGTTCAACTCCTTTGTTCCATCCCCCAAAATCATTTTTCTTGGACATCCTAACACAAGAAACTGGAGTTCTGAGGTGTAGAAAATATTGGAGTGCATAGTCAGCAGAGCACCTAGATCATGTTTTACTGGGGCTTTTGTTTGGACCTGAAGTACGACTGAGGAAATGTTTCCCCTAAAGAGCTCAGCAGATATTTCAGACCAAAATGGCTTTTTTTTTCTCCCAGATGATATTTTACACAAATGGTATATAAATGTGAATCTCTTTCTACTTAACATGTTGTCTTAATCTTACAATATTTTTTTAGTAATGATCATGATTTTACGCTGTGGATTATGACTTCAGCTGTGGGAGTTAATAATTGGGGGAGTTTTATAGGACAAATGAACTTAAAATTAATTTTCCTTAGTGTTTGGTTTTGGGTTTTTTTTTTTTTTCCAAACTATGCTAGCATTTAGAAGCGCTTTTGGCTATACATCTGATTCCAAATCTTTGTAAGTTTTTATCTGCTACTACACTTTTAACAGGGTAAGGTAAAATTGTCCACTTTCTTTGCAGTCAAACTAGCTCAATAAAAAAAATGCCTTCAGGGCCACTTACCTGAAAATGGAGGTAAGTGTCAGATTTTGTAAGCTGAAACAGACAGGTGAAGAAAAAAAAATAAAATAATCAACCGTACTACTTCACCTCCTTTGAGGTGAAATTAAACAGTTGTGGGTTTTTAAACGACTGGTGTTTGAATCTTGGATCTGTCCGTCCCTCTGTCCGTGGGTGACCAGCTTCATGGAGGGGGATAAGCAGGTTTAGCTTCAGGCATGTGACTGTGCCGCTGCCCTGCGAGGGACTTGGGGTTCCTGCGAGCTCTGTAGGTTATTTAGAAGAAAAATCCGCTTCCTGAGGAGCACCTGGGGATGTGAGACCGGCACGGTCCGGCCTTGTGTAACTGCCTGTCCCTGGTACGTGCGGGCTTTGGGCTCAGCCGAGCCCAGTGGGGCCTCAGCATCTCGAATGAAGGATGATGCCCCGTGTTACCGTTGGTAAGACATTTACATCTGCTCGCTTATGGGAAGGGGAAAACAAATGTGTTTTCTGTCCGTGCCCCCCCCGCCCAATTAGTGAAGTTCCATTGCCAATGGGGGCTGAGGCGCTGGCGGTCTGTCTCCTGGCGAAGGCACGTGTGGGGAATCCGTGGGGCGGTGATGCTGAGGACAGCACGAAGACCTGGCGAGAGGTGGCTCCGTGGGGCGAGGTGGCTCACCTTCCAGCCTTGCACGGAGATCTCCCTTGAAGAGCTGAGCGCATCGCTCTCTCTTCTGACAGGCGAAAGGCTGCTGCGTGTGGCCGGCGAGAGTCTGCTGACTCCGTGAAAACCTTCTGCAGTCATTCCCTGTCTTCCCTGTCTTTTTTTTTTCCCTTTTAGCTGCAAGAAGGCTGCTGATCTGTCTGCGGAGAGCTTTAGTCTGAACGCTTGAATAGATTTGTATATTATGGTTTCAAAATTGTTCTTAATTGGTGCAGATATTGAGTCTGCCAGATGTTAGTCGCCTTTTCCAGCAGAGACTTAACTGTTACTAAGGGTTGAACTGGAAATAATTGTTTTACCTCAGGATGGTATTTCATTTGGAAGATTAATAAAGTCCACTTGAAAAAGAGATTATCTTAAATTTGCTGCAGCTGGAAAGGACAAAGATTATCATTGTCAAAGGCCATGCGCGTCAAAACTAACTGGATCTCGGTTTTTTTTAAAGAAGGGAACTTAATAAAAATGTGCTTAAGATAAGCCCTGGAGGAATGTCTGAAAACTTTTAAAACTAAAATATCAGTGGTAACAAGATGCAAATGTTACGCACAGACCCAATAAAAAACAAATAATTTTTTTATCCCTGCAGAAGAATGTAACCAGCACGCTAGACTTCTGTCCGTGTTTCAATTGCTTACAGAGCTGGGAATAATGCAGTCTCTGTGTAAAGCCATATATATATTTAATTCTGGTGGTTTTGCTTTTATTTTTATGTTTTAAAGGAGTAGTTATGTATCAGTGTGGCTTTTCACTGAAACTTACTGTTCCTTACTGCTTCCAAAGCAGCCACGCAGCCCGGTGTTGGAGATTTTTGGATAGCCCTTATAAGATGTGAAGAAGTTTGATGTTAAATGCTCGCTCTGGTGAAACTTGATACTGGGTCTAGAAAAGACTTTTTTACTTGCGCTGGGAGCACGTGAGTTTTCCCTGTGAAGAATGGATAAAATGGTCTAACGGGAGAAAACTTGGCCGCATAACAAAAATATACATGCCTTGTAATTGTTGGTTGGAAAGTTGTGCTGCTTGGAGCTGTGCAAATTAAGCGCGATAAAGTTTGTTTGGGTGGCAGACATTTTTCTGTCAATGATGCCCTCTTTGCTTCTAAAATGCTGCTGCAAAGACGTGCGTTTACGGTACGCACAAATATCTGGAGCACTCTAACAAATCTCAGATGTTTTTTTTTTCCCTGGTATAGCTAGAAACTGGGACTTTTGGGTTGTAGTAATGTAGGAGAAGGTTGGGAAGGAGAGGGTACGTTTGCCTTTGATCCTGCTCTTTAACAGTGCCCCACAGTGGGGTTGGGGCTGTACTTTGTTAAATATTTAAGTGGCTATATCTGTGTGCGCCTTACTTAAACTGGCTTGTAATGGGAGCAGCCAGGGAGGGCTGAGGGATGTTACGACTGATGTGAAATAGCTGTCTTAGCTGTGCGACTTAGCTATTTATTCAGGACTTTATCTTTGGCTAACTAGTAACTCCGAATTCTAATTAAAATAATGAATTTGCAGATGAACTAGATTGGATGTGGCGGAGAGAAAAATCACCACCGCGTGTTGCGGTTAGAGTTTCAGAGAAACTTGGGCCAGGATCTGTGCCGTATTCTTCAAAGAACAGCTTCCTCTGTTGCAAGAGAACCACAGGACTTTCTGTGTGTATTTTGAATTTACCTTTTGATTCCTCCTGTGACTCATGGTGGGAAGTGTCGGACTTTCTGAAGGCAAAAAACCAGACTTTCAAAGCACAGCTTAAGCGTTGAGTAGGTCTGGGAGCAAACCCCCCCAAATACCTCTGATCTTAAACCCAAATAATCTCTGAAGATCCTTGCAATTTGGGGCTGGGGTGAAAACAAACACAGAAACAAGTTATTTCTAGCTCTTCATCATCTCTAATCATAAGCTTTTGTTGCAGTAATGCAGTTTGAGTGCTGGGCTTGCAGCTAAAGAAAGCGCTGAACCCCCGTACAGCTTTTTTGTGGTTAAGGTTTTGTGGTGATGCTCTGCTGGCTTCCTGCGGATTCTGCTCTGTGACTAATTTTTTATTTTTTTTTTTTAGTTTGCTAGAAATATTCACAGGATGTTGTTCTTTATGGTTTAAGTCTCCATCTTAATGTTTAAGACCAGCCTTTTTGTTTGGACAAGAAGGGAAGAGATTTCTTCCAGCTTGGTCTTTAAAAATAGCTAAAAACTTAACGGTGTATCTGTACGCCGTTTAGTCTAACTGCAGCTTTCCTGCAGCCTTGTGACCAGTCGGGACTGAAAGATTATCTTGTTCCCAGAACCCTGAACTGATAACTAATAAATGGTAATAAAAGGTAATAAACGGGACAAGACTGATTTTGCGTAGTAAACAGCACGGGGAAATCGTATAGTGCACAGCAGTGCTTTTAAACCACTTTTCAGGCTCCGTCCTGCTCTACCCCACCATACGCCTGGCTTCTCTAGGGTAGTTTCTACATTTTACTGTCTCTAGTTCCGTTGCGTGTGACTGCTCTCCGGCTGCCTTCACGTGCTGGTGTTATCCTGGGCACGTTTTTCTCACGTTCCTATGCGTGTACCTCCCACCCTCGCATCTGAAGTGAAGGAACACATCTCCGCTTTATTTTATGTTTAAAAGGGGGAGGGGATAAGATCATTGTAGTATGGCGATAGCTGGGACACACGGAATTTCAAATATATTGTTAAAATGCCTTAGTTTGGGGTTAGAGGTGAATGACGGCAGTTAATGACCTAGAGATGCCCGTGCCTGCTGATTAAGGAGTCGTTTAGGAGGGTGGGATTTGGGTTTGATGCCAAAGAAATAAGTAAGGTGTGTGGTGTTTCATAATCTCTGGCTGTCGCCTAGTCTAGTAACAGTTCTTATCAGATCTTTCTGCTTGGAGGTAGGCTTGAAGAGAGCTCGGGTGACAGAGCAGCGCCTGCTAGGGAGTTACCTGGACTGCACAGGTTGTGCTAGACATCTGTGAAAATGTCGGAACGATTCGGCGACTCTTTCTACTTGCTGTTGCAGAGAGCGGCATCTGGGAGGCATATAATTTTACCATGATTGGATTAACAAGGTGCTTAGTTTCGAAAGCCTTTTAAAACTGAAATTATTAGCGTTTGTTTAAAAAAAACCCTTAAAACGTGTGGGAATCTTTCTCTTCTGTTTTCTTTGCGGCGAGTGGTGTTGATCCATGTACAGAAATGACATCAACTCTGCCTCTGGGTCGACTTCAATAACGAGAGCATCGCGAGGGCTCGGAGAGAATGGTGCTCTGTGCCCATTAATGATGCGTCCTGCTTGTTAATGACACAGACCACGGACTGGTGGCTGTGTGAAAGTGAATCACGGATGATGCGTTTCTTCAGCCTTTTGTTCAAGCCTTTCCACACTCTAACTCATCTACGCGTGACTTGGTGGTTACTGGACTCAATTTGGAAGCATTCTGCTGGACTCCATGTATCCCGCTTCCCCCAAAAGATTGTTAATTTGAATCCTCTTCCAAGGAGATTTTTGGGACTGAACCTAGTCACGTCTGCTTTCTATGTCATGCCTTCAAAAATAAGCCCGCTGCTGCATTTTGGAGCTTGTTCTCACTGGAGAAATGTTCAGTTCTCCCTTTTTTGGCTTTTTCTCTCTGGAAGCCACCGACATGCATTGCTTTAGAGAAGGATTTTAGCTGTGTGTGAGCAAATGGATGGCTTGCATTGCTCCTCTTAGTAATGGGGCTCCAAGTTTAATCTTCAATCTGATGCTAATTTCAGTGGATTTATTCTGAATTTCCACTGAGATACAATCGAAAGCAAAACTTGGTGTTAGAGCCTGAGCCGCAATTCCATGTAACTTCACAGATCTCTTGGGGTAATGGCCAAGCCAATATTTTGATTTACCGGTCTTAAATGGTTTCACGAATCTGAATAGAAACGACAAAGCCTATGTAAACTTCGGATAAAGTCCCGTATTGTACGGTTATCAGCACACAGGTGTGCCCCTGCATTGCAAACCCAGTTTTGTTTGCTTTGAAAGGTAGGGGGGTTTTGTGGATGTAAGCGGAGATCAATGTTGCTTGAAAGACGTGACGGTTCACAGACCCTGTACTAAAAAGAGGAATTCCAGGGAAGAATGAATTTAGTCCTCTTCACGTGAGCAAGAAAACTTATTAATTTCCAGTGGCTCATTAACATAGAGAACAGAGATGTTGAAGAAAGTGATGCTGTAGAATCGACTGGATCCCCCTTTACCCTTAAAAACAGGAGATGTGTTTAGTCCATGCAGTGACTTATGCTGGAATTAGAGATCAAAGGGATCCTGGCTCAGTATTTATTCCGAATCTGTGGTTTCAATGGAAAATGTATTTGTCTGTGGATTCTTACAGGTAAAATTTGTCTGCGTGTCTCTGAGGGGGAAAAATAGAACTACGTTTTTTGGTTTTGTTTTTTTTTTTTTAAATGAAGCTTTCTCTGATACAGAGAACAGAATTTAAATTTAGCAGGCCCATACTAGGTATTGGTGTGATTTTACATTGTTCTGTAGAATGGCATGGGTGCGTTAATAATGAATTGTAATGGGAATATTTGAAGGGTTCCAAAAGCTATTATCACTAAAACTGCTAAAATTCCTCCCTTGCAGGTATTGAGGGGGGGGATCTTTATTTCTCCTTCTAGCTTTTTCAGTAAGGCATTAACCATCTGCTGTTGCGCAGCCCAGATTCTGTTCCTAACTCTTCTACTGAATTTTTTGCCCAAATGACTGTACCAGAATCGCCTCACCTTTGACTGTTTCTGACATCCATGCGATTTTGAAACATCTCTCTTTTTTCTTTTTTTTTTTCTTTTTCCCCCCTTTTTAAAGAAAGGGAGAAAAAGGGAGTGCAAAGCACTTAAGCACTCCTTAATGCCCTGGAAAATGTTTTTCCACTAATCTGTATTCTTAACCAAAGCGTAGAACTGCCGGTTGTCAGTGGGAGACCAGCTTTTCTTGTTAAAAGGGACAAAGTGACCCTGGGAATGAAGTCCCACTTGGGGCGATGCTGTACAGAATTTTATCCTTTCAAGAATGGCTATGGGATGTAAGCAAGCTCATTTTGTGATAACTGTCCCTGAAGAACAGCAAGCTCCTGGTGGTAGCTTGTGATGAACCTGCAAATAAACTCATTTTCCTTCAGAGCTTTTCTTCCCCTTTTGGGCATTAGATCCTTCTGGCCGTTTACATGCAATGCAGTCAGACTCTTCCCTGTTGAGTTGCAATGGCTGGGAGGAATTCACTGTCTTCTCTACTCATATTTCACGTAGGGGTTCGTAGGAGCCCTTCAGTCCCCGTGTCAAGGTGGGCCGTATTGCTGTGGGTGCTGTGAACTGGGTGGTGAGGCGCTGAGCTAACGTCGTTTTGCTGCAGCCCCAAAAGAGGTGTCATCCTGTTCTCAAACGTACAGCCGTTCTCTTCTTTCTCCGGCGTTCGGTGACGCGTTAATTACTGTTTGATTCTCCTCCTCTAAAACCCTCAATGAGGTACGTCCCTAGACCCGTGGATAGGGGTTTACTCCCCACGGTGAGCTGGCATGGCTCTCTTGTGGAGCGGGCTTTGGTTTAGGTGGGGTTTGGGTCCGTGACTCGGCCTAATTCTCCTGGAATTGTCGGGCAGTCACAAGGCAGGGAATGAGGTCACTGTCGCAGGCACTCTCCTCCTTCACTGGCCTTTTGCATTAAACCCAGGTTTGTACTGGAACTCTTCTGCTGTCCATCTCCTCCGCTCCGTAAAGAGCACAGGGTTGCCACTGCCAGTAAGTTTATCCTCCCCCCCCCCGCTAATAACAATCCGCGGGGTTTCAGACCGCCTTAAAATGGGATTTCATTTGTGAAAACAGCAGCTTCACCTTTCTTTGTGGCAGGAGGCAAACTGAGCTTACTGCCTTTCAGAGACGAGATGAGGCTTTGGTAAGCCTGGGAATAAGATCTTCAAGGGTATTCCAGTATGGGCCAGTGTTCCTCAAGGTTTTTTTTCATTGTTTGCCTGTGAATTCAAGTACTAAACGATTATGTTCTTGGGAATTTATGCAACCGAGACAGCAAAAACAACCATTGTGTGAATTTAAGACTGATCTGCCGTTGTGCAAATATTTTTTTTAAATGTCTAATCTTGAATTTCATAACCTCCTAGCTGTCACCTTTATTAATTTGCTTCCATCTAAATGGCATGGTATCATGGTTTAATGGTAATTCGGTAAAGGCTAGTCACCATAATTAAGTAGGGATACTAAACTATATTAATCTGCCCATTGTACTGGAAGTGATTAAAGCAGCTTAAACAGAGTGAGCGTTCTTACGTTTCTTGAAGGACCATGCGAGAGTACTGTGTATTTCCTCAAGTGTCGTAGGAGCCTTTGAAGAGCAGTTTATTTTTTGTAATACTCGCGTTCTTAGAATCCTGATACCGCACATAAAAGCTGTGCTTAAATATATTTACCTTTACAAAGGTAATAAAACTCTTAAATGCAGATAAGATAACGGACATCCAGGAGCACTATCGGAAGACTTTGCTATGTACTAGGTGTGTATCCCACCTGCCTTCCTGACTCCTGCAAGCAGATAAGCGTTATCTCATTTTAATAAACAGTTTCCTTGATCTTTAATAGGTTCAGTAAAATATTTAGTATTGGGGCAGAGCTTAAGATGACTTTTACCTCTCGGTTTTGAGGCTGGCTCTGAAAGGATGTGGAGGAGGCGGGAGGGCAGATGGAGAGACACCTAGAGAGGAGGTAAGGGGAGCAGCGAGCGCTTTAGCTGCGTCTTGCTATTATTCTTGGCATTTCGGGCTGAAGAACTGCAGAAGTGAATGTAAATGTTGCGGTAATACATTCCAGCAGGATCTCTGGTTCCTTTCCACAGAAGAGTAATCCCGATCTGTTATCACATGGTCTTGTCAGAGCCTTTCAGAATTAGTTGGAGGTGATAACAGCAGGGTGGTTACAACACGGCTAGCGGAGGGAATGGCTATGTATAGAAAGCATTTACTCATCAAATCGGTAAGTCAAACGAAGACCTTTTATGAGAGAGGATGTTAAAAATACCGGTGTTTTGAACTTAGGGCAAGTTAGGTTCCAACAGCTAAGCTTAGCTAGTTGTACATGTAATTACATAGTTCAGTATTTCTTTCCAGAAATGGAGCAGTTTTTCTCCGAAATGGATGATTTGCCTGAATACTGAAATGAAAGAAGGTGGGAGTATCTGCTGAAAAGGAGGTGGGGTTTTTGTGTTAGGGGACTGCAGTAGGTTTTGAAAATGGTGCTGTCTCTGACCACTTTGTGCCATGCTGGTGAATTATTTCTTTTTCTTTTAAGGTCACCAGCTAGCCCAGGTGTAACACGTGCTATTTACTGGTGTATTCCTGAAAGCAATCCTTCAGAAAGGCCAGCAGTTTAGCTGGGATTATTTTTCAACTGTGGAAATGGGGCAGACATCCTCGGTTTGCTCTCCAGAGTAATACCAGGCTTCATGCTGGCTTACTACACAAACACCTCTTCCCGAGAGATCGAGCTGGGGAGCCGTTTGGTGGAACTCAACCTGCAGCCCGTAGACTCGACGTGAGTGTAAATGTTCCAGTGCCAGAAACCCCGGGCTCCGTCTGGAGAGCAGGAGACCCACAGTGCAATGGCAACGCTCACAACAGCCAGGTTTCCCTCTTGAGAGCAGGTTGACACCAAGTCATAAGGCGGTTCTGAAAAGGAGTAATCCTCACCCTACATGGGAAAAATTTCCTGTAGTCAAAAGCCTGCTAGATTACTGCTCTTAGAGCTGTGATGTAAGAACCTTCCATGTAGTCATGTGCATCAGCTGAGATAATGCACTATTTTAACTTGGCAGCCTCCAAGAGGACATTCATGAAAGCTTTCATTAGGTGTTTATAGAAAATAGAAAGGAAATTCATGCCACAGAAGTTTGCCTGTACTTTCCGACAGCTTAGCGTTAGATCTTATTATGGCTTTAAATCTCTTCTGTAACTACTTGTCTCCTCCGCTGCCAGACTTTTGGCATGGTGTCTGTATTTTGCGAAGAGTCCTTAGCAGCAGTAGGAGGTGAGAAATTACAAGTGAAGTGTCCCGAGCACCATAAAAATACAAATGTATTTTTAAAATGGTGATGGTGTATATTAGAGCATGCTTCTATGACGTCTTTCAAAAGTCGCTGCAAGGCTAGAACTAGATAGAATTATACTCCTTTGTTACAGTGAGCGTTCTTGACTATAAGTAGATTTCAAATCTGGTTTATTGTATGCTTTCTTTTTCTTATTATTTTTCCTCCCTCCCAAAAGCCCTCCTCCATACTAATATTTTTATCAGCTCTTGAGGTGTCTCCTGCGTTCTGGGGATAAAAAATGGGTAAAGAACTGAGAATTAAGGGTAAAAAAAGGAAAGGTGAGGGAAGGGGGAATACAATTATCTGTGGAAAAATATGGATTCTTCTGTGCTGCTAAAGATCAGAGGGAGAGCCTTGAAAATCAGCTCAAGTCTTGTGTACTCGATTTTTTGTAGAAGCTATGAAGCTTTTGGGGTGCTTGGCTTCCAAAACAAGTCATGTCAA
Organism: Burhinus bistriatus; assembly: GCA_013397275.1. Classification (NCBI taxonomy): domain Eukaryota; kingdom Metazoa; phylum Chordata; class Aves; order Charadriiformes; family Burhinidae; genus Burhinus; species Burhinus bistriatus. The sequence goes on from VYXH01005112.1 coordinate 234,787, forward strand.
AGTCTGACGTGGTCGTTTGTGCTGGTCATCCTTTTACTGACCTGTTATATTTATTAATGGATATTTTATATGACTCTTCTAAAATTAATGCGCTGAAGTGGAGGTAAAGAACGAAGAGCTTGAAGTGAGTGTGCTAGGGACAAGAGAAACAGGATGGGACCCCTCTGCTTTAGGAACCACGATATGTCAAGGTCAGATCACTAGGTAAAATTGTAGCATGGAGGATAGGGGTTGAAAGTCGTATTTGGTGGCAGGATGCAGAAAACTTTTATTTATTACAAAGATTTGCTTGACGCTACCTAGTGTGCAGTTTACAATGGTGTGGTGTTTTTCTAAAGTACACCCTAGTAGTTTTGCATCTTAGCAAACTATTAAAACTGTGTTGAAGGCCTGGAATAAGGTTGATATTTATTTATTTTTTAATTATTTTATTTTAAGGCAGTGAAGCTTCAGATTCTGGGACAGGCATGCTGGTGCCTATCTTCTACCATTTAAATACATTTGATTAAATGAAGAGCATTAAGCAATTTTTAAGTTTCCCTAAACAATGGATGGATTTTTCTGTGATTATTCCATGAGTCAGTTATAATAATCCCTTTTCATTGTGCAGTTTCGTTGCTGAAACTGAGCACTGAAGTATTGTTGGTAACTCCCTTATAAACAACCCAACTTCCAATTTGCAGAAGAAATTTTTCTCGCTCTGTTCTGTTCTACTGCAGCCTGTATTTATTTCAGTAATGATGTGGATGTCGGAGATGAGCTGTCCAAAGGAATCACATGGCTTTACTGGGACACCGGGATAATAGCGTGCTGTGTTCCACAGCTCCGGCTCCTCGTGCAGGCTCCCCTTTGTCTGCGCAGGGTCTCTGAAAGCTTGTTTTGACCTTTTCGGTGCAGGAGACTGCAATTCTACAAGTTTCTCACGTTAGCACTCGTACCAGGCTGTTTCTCTATGTTGACTGAAAGAATTTGAGAGAATGAATAGTCTATGCAAAAATTGCAATGTGATTTAAAAAGCGCTGGATGGGCTACTGTTGCCTGCCCTGCTCTTGCAGGGTTAGCAAAAAAAAAAATCCAAACAACTACTTCAAGATGTCCAACTTCTGCTTCTCATTTGTTCAGAGGTGCTTGTACGTGTCTGCAGACCCACTGAATGACATTTAACCCCCCTGCCATACCGTAGGTGGGCAGATAAACATAGAGCAGTTTCTCAAGAGAAGCAGAGAATGTTGGGCAGCTTTTTGACTTCTGCAGGAAGTAAAAATAAAAAATTAAAAAAAAAATAAAAATTGACTTGTCAGTACTTTTCTTCAGGCTGATAGTCTCTGTTCTTTGTCCTTCACTTAAGTTTTATAGCATCTGTCACTGTATTTCGGTAATATTTTCTTCAAAGAGAATGGTTGAGTAGTGAGTTTACTTGGATGAATTTCACAGCAGTTTTATATGTATGCCTGTGCCAAAGTGTCAGAACAAAACACCTGGATGTTTGACATACTAAGCACCATAAAATTGCAGCTTGTTGATAGGCAGAGTTGTAAAATAAATGTATATACGCCATCAGCTGCCTTTAATGCATGAGGTTTGTAGTACTTATGTTTGCTAGAGATTTCCTTACATGGGAATTCAGCATTTGATAATTAACTTGTAGCTAGCAGCACTATACAGGAAGGTAATCCCGTGCTTTTCAGATTACCTGTTTCAAAATGAGTCAGAGTAATTACTTTATCTGCAGTTACAACAACAGTTTTACAGGAGTGTAATGTTCTTTGCCTTGGCAGTTTCCTAAGCCGCACTTGCAGTTGTCTTCTGCCGGCCCGGGCTGCGGAGAGCACTTCTGTGGGCTTCAGTGGCAAATGAGATAAGGGTTTGCTATATTAATGGATAGAAGCGAGTGCAGTGCCGCTCTTTTCTAGAAAACAGTTTGATCAGACGGAACTGACATGAGCGTGGACCCGGCTATGAGCTAAAAATGAGAGTATAGTACAACGGCTTTTGAGACCACTGGGCTGATCTCTGTAGAAATGGGATTTCTTCTCAATTGTATTGCTCGAGTTCTCCTTTTCCTCCTTGTTTTGTGCTTGTGCCGGTCGGTGGGTTGCTGGCCCAAGGAACGCCCATCAGCACCGTGAGACCTGTCAGAGGTAAATAAGAATAGCAGCGTGGGAAACAGCTTTGGAAATATGATGCTGTCTTCCAATATGGTCAAATCAGGATGTGTCCGTCGTCTAAAATTTCCTTTATATTGTTAATAGAAATCTAGAGAGAGAGAGAGAGAAACGGAGAAAAAATAAGCGGATATACCTGTAAACGGGAAATGCCTTGGACTTAACTGGTACAAGAGGAAGAGAACCAAGAATTTGAGCGTTGTCCCAGGAAGGCTGATGTAGTAGCTACCTAGGCTACAATAAAATATTTACAAAGATGACTTAATTCTGCACAGTGGAGCTAAAAAGCAGCCCAAAATGCAGTGCTCTGATTCTCATCTTGCCAAAAGTGTCATGCTATATTGATCAATGTCAAATGGGTGTTTGGGTTTAAATCTTCTCCGATGTCTTGTAGTTAGACCTAATCATATTTACTGTGCCATGCGTGGGCTGTATCGTATTCCTGGAGTCAGAGCTGACTTGTCAAGCAAACCGTCTGTCTGACATTTCCTTTCGGAATCAAAACGTTGCTGCAGGTAGCTTGGAGGCACAGAGAAGGTCCCACTCCCCAGCGGTCTGCTGAATTCAGACTAACTGCAGAAACAGAGTATCCTGTTGGCGTGGGGAATAGTGGTTGCCTGTCTTAATGACAGAGAGCCGCTTGCTCCGTTGATATCCTAGCTAATGTAATTGTTTTGCGGCTCACGTCTATGATGCGTTTCGGACAGCTGCGAGGCTGTCTCAATAAAACTAAGGGCTGATCTCGGTAGCTGGAAGTTTAAAGTTCATCAGAACATCCCCCTGTTGCAGTGGGAACTTCCTAGAGGTAGGCTTCTGAGCGGTTCCTCTTCTCTGCGGCACGTTCTCCCCCTCCCCGCTTCCTAAGTCTTTGCCAACTCTTGAGCTGTTGGTATTTTTCTAATTGCGGACTGCTTTGTCCCTACCTTGCTCTCTTGGCTGCTTTTCCTTTATTGCCCAATCCTTAACCCCCCCAAAGCGAGCCCGCAGGCTGAACTTGTAGGCCTTGCGGTTGCCCGAGTTGCTTTTTTCACAAGGCTCTTTTGTTAGAAGCAGTTGTGGGCTAGCGTCAGTCACCGCTGGGCTTACCGGGAAATGGAAGGCAGGCAATCCCCGCTTTCTCGTGTTACTGAACAAATCCCTCTCCCCTTCCCTGGTGTCGCTATACCTAGCGAAAACACTGCGTTTCAGCTGTCAAAAGCTGCAGTAGATCCACACTGCAGAATTATTTGTTCATGCTGAAGAGACGTGTGTTTGTTCAGGGGTTGTAAACGCCGTCATGAAGATTTTGACAGGAGTGAAAAATGAATTTAAGTTGCTGGTGGCGAGGGGAAATACAACTAGCCTTAATTCTGCCTGCAACGCTTTGCTGCAGCCTGGCAGTGCTCACCGCTCTGTGCTGAGGAGTAAACGCAGCTCGAGCTATTATTTCTTGTGTTTGTGCTTGCTGGGACAGGTTGGGCACAAATTTGTAAATCCATCTTGGCACGCTGGCAAACGGCAGAGCAGGATACAGAGAGCGGTGTTTAGTTTACCTTGTGTATTAGTTAGCGCATTAGGAATGACATCCTAAGCCGTGCTCCGAGAACTCGCGACCTGATGTTATCAGCCGGAACGGTTTATGACTAACCAGCAATGATTTCTCTGCGGGCTGCAGGAAGCGGTTGTGTTCCTGTGATCAGCACAATGGTTTAAGGTGTGGAGGACACTAGTGATAAAATGTGAGTTTAAGTATCCTCTGATTCTACAGGATGGATACTTTATAGATAAAGATTGAATAGACAGAGGCCTTTTGTGGTTTTGCTCCTTAAAGTGTAAAAGCTCCGTTCCTCCACAGCAGTTACGGTTTCCATATGCCTGAGATGAACAGGAGTAGCAGAAGAGCCGTGCTGAGATGTCAAGGTGCTGTGAGCTTGCGTGAAATGCTGACATGAATTACCTTCCCTGATCGGGTTCGTTTCAGGAGGGTGTACTCCTGGCCATCGCTGGCAGGAGTTGCGGTTTTGAACGCTTCTCACAGGTTTAACCGGTTAATATTTAAAATCATTGGCAGGTTTGGGTTATGTTGTCATGGGCCTGATCTTTCTTTTCAGGAGAATGAGATGGGTTTAGAGAAGCAAAGGGCGAGCGGTACGTGGGGAAAAGAGGAAGCTGTACAAAACTTTTCTTTCCAATGAAAGTAACTTACGTACTTGCAGAAGTTCTGGACTCTGTCCTGCGGAATGGCTTAGAAACCAGGATGCTGATGAGGTTATAAACACAAGGGAAAATAAGACTTCTTTGCATGGCAGTTGTTCAGTTCAGAGCTCCAGCACCTCTGCATTCTGAAAGCCGGCTGAATCAGAGTTCTTCACTCGAGAGTAATTAGAAAATTGGGGAAGATGGTTCTGTGAATGTGGCCTTACTTAACGTGAAAGCTGGGCGGCAGTGAGCTTGATGGCTTTATCTGTTTTACCCTAGTTCTTGGTCTACCTACAGTGAAAAAAATAATTCTTTATCTTTTAAGGCAGCAGTACTTCAAGTGAACTTGCCACGATGTGATGTGGAAATAGACTACCACCATTAATAGCCTTGGATGCTCTGGTAAATGGAAGACTCTCAAGGTTTTTTTTCTTTCACTTGGTTAGCTGTAAGATAGAAAATAACTGAAGTTCCTAGTTGGCGCTTTTCTCTTGCAAGGACAAGAGATCTTTTAGGTGCTTTCTCTGTCAGGAAGTTGTACAAAATCTTGTGAAAACAACCAACAGCAGCCTCACCCACTGTGTTAGACCTATTTTGAATAAGTATCTTGCGTCTTTGTTAATGAACTTGTGTGTTTGGGGCTGGGTGCAAGCACGAAAGGAGCGGTCCAAAGTTTATTCAAGTATCAAAAGACACCTTAGGTTTAAAACTGGCCTTTATTTAGTGCAGTATTGTTTGCAAGAATAAGTCATGCAGGAGGTTATGACTTGTAGCTGTGTGGCTTAAAATGTATTTAATGTTGCTGTGAATATTGCACAATTATACATGGATTCTCCTACTGTATTAAAAGCACCATAATTTTCTTTATAAAGGAATGCAGGCACGGCTGTTGCTTCTACTTGAAGTTGTTGAACTCTTGTGACGTTACGCATGGCTTTTGTTTAAACACCTCATGTGGTCAGGAACAAAACACAAATGAACTTGCAGATGATTTTTATTGTGGTTCCAGTAACAGGCTGGAGCATCTTTCCAGGTCTATGTAGTCAGGAGGCGTAATTATGCAGTGCTTTTCTGTATAGTAAGTCCTTTTAGTAATTCTCTTCGCAAGCATTTGCTGTTGTTCAAAGGACTGTATGCTCTTTTAGGTAGAGCACAAGTCTAGAATGGGGCTTTAATATTAACCCTTCCTTTCAAACTCGGAGGTTTCATTGTTAACACTGCAAAGGGTGCGAGTTCTGCTATGCAGGGAATTTACCTCTATCATCTAGACCATCGCTACAGGTCCAGGGATACAGACTCCTCCGTTGCTCTGATGTTTGGGAAATTTGATGCTGCCATGGCTGACTTCTCGCGAAGAGATCCTGTGATTCTGTGGAGGGGATGCTTCTTGCCTGTCGTAAGCAACAGATGACTTCATTCAAGAGTGCTGCTGCCGTTGTGTTACAGCCAGGCTTTAATGGAATCAGACGTTCACATTAAATTAATACGTTTTACATGGAGCCCATCAACTAACATTTAATTTGCTTCAATAAGAAGTCAGGGCATGTGGGATCAAAATGGACTGCGCTTGGGATAATCTGGAAGAATCCCTATATTACAGCATCTTAAAAATGCTCGCTTAAACAAGAGGTAGCATTTGTGAATAAGCTAATTGCTTAATGCAGCCTTGTATCTAATGTAGTGCAAAACGAAGACTGGATAGGGAAATGATCTCTTAAGCAAGGATTCTAAAAGCAGAGAGGATGGTGCATTGCTGCCTTTTTTTTTTTTTTTGCTTAACAAAATAAAGAAGGTTTCGTAGAGGGTTTTTTTTAAAATGAAATCCATCTTTCATGGTCCAGTTCTTTTGAGCTAATGAAAAGATGCGGAGGGCTCTGTATTTACGATCCCAGACTGCCTTCTTGTATCAGGAATGGTTTAGGGATGTTGCAGATGTAGGTTCTTCACTTAATTAAGAAATACCATTGCAAATGGTTAGAGACTGACGCTGCAGCAGAATTTTAGTATGATGAAGGTTTCTCCACATCTGTCCAGAAAGTCTTGAATATGATGCTTTCTTATCCCAAACTACCACCGTGTACTTCTCTCAAACAGCGTGCCCTGCCCAAGTTTCTGTCTTGGCAGATTACAGGATTAGCTTGTGGCTCCTTTTGTGTGGGAACTTAAGTTTGTACATCTGATGGGCCGTTAAGTCAATTCGAATGAAATCAGTGTATAATAACCAGAGTTATAAACTGTAATGTTGATAGTTATTATCTAGGTGTTGGAGAGGGGATTAGTGGGCATGTTACTACAGACCCGCAGTGAGAGGCGGCATGTAACGACCGTGAGTAATGCGAAATGATTAAATCGGTGAGGCTTGTGCACGTTAAGCGTTCAATCTCATGCCAGCGCTGGTGAGCAGTGCAGTACGCCTTGCCAGTTGGAGTTCCCGTAAACAACGTATGGGCGTCAAAAAGATCCCAACGCGCAAAAGAACAAGCAGTGCTGCCACAAAGGAATGGGAGCACAAAGACGTGTCTCTGACCTGTGATGGCAGAGCACAAACCATCCTGGGCAGTGTCGGAGCTGTAATTACATGGTCCTGCCGTAACACGGATGTTTTCTTCCATCTTCATGCAGGTGTGGGACATTAGAGAATGTACCGTCTTAGATGCTTCGTATCCAACAGCTCAGCAAAGCTCGGTGCATCTTGTGCCAAAAATGGAATAGTAGTGTCTTAGAATGCAAGAAAAAGCAATTACGTTGTTCCCTGAAGTAGCACTGACAGTTCATCCGTTCAATAGAATGACAGAATGGTTTGGGTTGGAAGCGACCTTAAAGATCATCCAGTCCCAACCCCCCTGCCATAGGCAGGGACACCTCCCACTAGTCCAGGTTGCTCAAAGCTCCATCCAACCTGGCCGGTAGGTTTATGTTTTCAGGAATCCTTAGCTGTTAATATTTTTGTGAGCATTTTATAGTCATTATTCAAACTAATACTTTTGGGTCCTGTTGTGGACTTAAGCACTCAAGAGCTATTAGGTTTTCCTTTCTGTTAGTGCTCTTCTCCCCATAAACTGATGGGAAGACACTCCAACAATAACGAAACGGAGTGAAAAGCTTCAGAGTCAGTATCTGAAAGAATGACAGCGGAAAAACTTTGACCACTGTAAATGTTTTCTGTTGTTCTGTTCCTCTTTGGTGGTATAAAACTACCAGGAAGAAGGGTCTGGTCTTCCTAAAGAGTTTTTCTTAATGGAAAAAATGTATTGTCATTAAATGTCATTGGAGGAATATTTGCTTCCTTGAGGGAGGGATATTTTTAATGAAAGTTAATGCAGTTGATACCACCAGGCATCATTAACTATCAACTGGTCTACTTGTGCCTCTCTGCCTTGAGCAAAAACATATTTAAACCAGTAGGTTTATATCTGACATATTTCATAAGCACGTTGTTTGTTGTCTAAGTAATACTGTACTCTCATCTAAAAATCCTGGGATTTTAAAAGAAAATTGCTGAACAATTTTTGTAAAGGCAAAGTTCTCTAAAACTAACTTTCTGTTCTAAAGAGCTTTGTGAATCTGCTCCAATGGGCAACTCTTTTCACTGGTCTGTATTCCTAAACTTGACTTGATGATGATGGGAGAGAAGAAAGGAAGATGTGTTGCTTGACGCAGGTGTTCAGGGAGTGGGAAAGTGGTTTGAAGCTTGTTCTGTCAGCAGGGACTGCTCACCTTAATTTCATGAACATTAAGGCTGGAAAACTTAGAGAAGCTCTTAAGGGACATTATCCAGTTCTTGAGATGGCTCCATGGGCTTTCGTAGGTGTAGGAGAAGACCTTAGTATCGGTGAACTGGTAGCTACTCTTCCAATTTCAAAGGAAACACACAAGTCTGTGGTGTGACTCAGCTTTACAAGAACACCGCTTTGAGCAATGTTAATCCTAGCTGACTATTCATGTGTTTTGTTTGTCTAATATCCCTGTAATGTAGCTATTCCCGTTAAAGAAAGCCAGCATCCTTTGTTCTCCTCTAAGCTACGTAAGATGTGACTGCAGAAGTAGTTTGGGGCCTGAAGCTGCAATGACTGAATGCTGCTGGAATGTAATGTGTCACATCTGGTAAAAGGGGAATAGATCCGTAGCTTCTAAAATTCAGACTAGCCTTTTATTTGGGGGGTTGGGTAGGTGGTGGTTGGAACTAAAACATCCTTGGAAGGTGGGAAAGAAGGAAAAAAGCTTGGTTAGATTTGAAATTCATATTGCTGATTTTTTTATTTTATTTTTTTTTAAAGAAGTAACTGGCAGTATAATAAGAAGCCCTGAAGTCTGGTAGATTTACATGACAATGTTTGCCTTTCTGGGTCAGAAAAATTATTATTTTTTTTTTTTTTGGATACAGCTGGAAATCATAGCAATTGATGTATCTGAGCCAAGAATTAAGTGTATTTGAGAGCAGCAAGAGCAGCTGGCTAGTTAATATCCTGCAGCAAATATGTGAAGACTGCTGTTTTTTCAGCCTGTAGTGTGTCCAGCCATTTCCCTTTCGGGTATTATAGCCTTCGTCATTCCTGCCACCGCTTCTCCTGTGGTTCTCCAGCAGAGGAGTTACCTGTCTGCTGCGCTTATGCTGCGGAGGTGATTAATGGCGTGGTGGTTCCCTCTTCCTTGAGAGGAAGGCTTTGGTCCCTTTCATCGACACATTAGGTGGCACGTGCCAGTGGCGTCACCGGTTCTGTTTGCTGAGAAGCAGAGGGCATCCGCAGCCTGCTGGGATTAAGACTTGTGGAATTACCATCTTCTGCTTTTAGACGGTAACTGAAGAGGAAGATATTGATTACTGGGAGAGTAACTTCGAGTGTGTTGAATATTAAAGACGTCAGAACCCTAGTTAGCATCTTCTCAGTGGCATGCTGACTCCTTGCTGCTGCGTTTGTCGGAGTGCATAGCAGCACAGCTGCCAAGGTCCCTTTTAAAGGCTTGTGTGTTCCAGCAAATGCAGGATGATCGTATGAATGAGCAATCTTTCTATTGTCTCACTTCCTTGGAAGTTTAAACGGAGAATTAATCCTCTGCTCCATTGTCATCCTCTACCTTCCCGTCCCTCTCCTTCCTCTCTTCGCTACAAATGGTCTCCTGAGGTTTAAGTGTGAGGAGAAAGTAAGATTGGCATTTTTAGCTGTTAAATGAGGTTAATCAGCTTGGTAGTGGGTGGGAGAAATGTGCTCCGAGGTTAAGAATGTGATATTAATGGTTAGCAGGACCCTTATTATCAGTCCAGTGTAAATTTCCTTCTGTTAGGCATGATCTTTTTGGTTAAAAATTTACCTCGTTGTTTTATTGTTCCTAGAATTAAGAGAAACACAGGAATTGGGGGGGGGGGGNCGTGTGTGTAAAAGGCGGCATCCTTTTCCTCTTCTCTTGAAGACACCGGCTCTAGTTTGACGGAAGGGAATTAGGGCTGTAAATCACTGTTCAGCAAAATGCACTTTAACTGGCACGAAGAGAAGAAATGGAACTACTGGAATTTCTGCAAGATGAGGAAGGTTAGTCTAAGCAGACTTTGAGATATGTAATTTTTGGCAGCTGCCCAGAATGGCTGAACTGCTGGGGAAGAACGCTAATAATTTTTGCTAGCTTTTGGCATCGACAGTAAAAAGACACTTATACATTTTCCAAAAATAACAGCTCTTTTTTGCAGAAGGCACAGTGCACTGTGGGGATGCAAATAATACAGCAGGATAACCTGAACGCAGCCAGCATTCCTCCTTTCAACAGCTAAAATCTTGAGCAGCAGCATGTCGGTTTTTGCAATGTCTGCTTGACTTCCCCCCATGAATGACAGCCTGCCGGCAGAAAGAGCAGGAGGAATGATGAAAGCCATGCAGCGCTCCCGCTCTAACAGAAGGAGACCATCTTACAGATTGTGAATGCAATTGGCTGCTTTAATTAATTTCACCTTCTTGACTTTAATATTAAAATGTGAAAAACAAAGTTACTATTTTTATAGACATGTAGGGGTAATTAGTAGTCAAAAACCAAACAGGATATGGAAATATGAGCTAAAACATTTGGTGACAAATGCAAATTTCAGCCTAAATATTTTACTCCGCTTGGCAATAAATCATTGCTGGTAAAAAGATGCGCAAGTCTTCCTGCATAAATCAAACTTCAGCTGTACAACGGAGAAGTCGCATCCCGTTGTGTTGGCTGTTCCCGCACCACAATAGCAGGGAAGAGGGGAGGTAGCCAGCCTGTCATCTTGGCACCGCGCGCGTCGGAGCTGCTGCCGCTGCCGGAAGATGTAACCCGTTCAGGTGCCTCTGGTCGTGCCTGAAGACAGCAAGCTGCAATAGCACCCTGCCTCCTGTGTCCTTTCCTGCTGCAATGGTCCGCCCTGGCTTCCATTTCCGATGGGATTCAGTTTGCGCTTTGCATGCGGAGATGTAGCGAGGAGCGTAGTGATGATGTATGCGTCAAATCAGCCGCCTCAGCAGGAATATCCCGCAATCTAGCCATCACCAGATTTCTTTGTGGATTTGAAAATAGGATGAAACGATGCCTTTTGACAGATTTAACCCTGCATTTTCAAGATGCTTTGATTTGATAGATTTCTGGGCCCATGGTTTGCCATTTTCAGCTAAATTATAAAAAGTGTTGAAGTGACAATAGAAACTCTCATGATGGGACTCGGGGATTACATTCACAGGATTGTTTTTAATCATGTGGTATCCCAAGTTTCTTTTCCAGGGCTGTAATTCCTGTTAAATAGACCAGGCAAGTCTGTGTGGCACGACTGCCCACGCAGAGAGGGTGGCACGCATTTTGCTTTCTCCCTCACTCCCCCCAAACTCAAACCGTATCCATGCGTATGAACGTGTATCGTCACGTTTTCAAGAATCTTAGCTTTTGAGTTAGTATTGTCGAATACTGGGGTTCGATCTTTAAAGGGTTTTCGGTGCTTTAAAAGAACAACTGCCGGATATCTTGCCACGTAATCCACTAATGAACTCAAACGTAATGATGCTTGTAGTAGGAGCTTTAATTATACAGTTTGTAACTGTAATTCCTTTTGGTACCGCAGCAGGGGTGAGTGTGTATACCCTGCCTTCAAGGATGCTTGTCTGAGTACTCTGCAATTGTAGTGCTGGGAAATGACTGGGGCATGTAGAATATTGAGGATCTTCATGTCGAAGGCACATAAACGAATGAACGGATTGGACCGAACAGATAAATAGTAAGACTGCTGATTCAGATAACTTACCTTCAACTGATTTATTTATTTTTTTTTTTTTGCACTGAAGATTTCCCACCTTATTTGCAACCAAATATTGCATAGGACCGCAGGAAGAGTACCGATCCCAATGGAAGTGGATTTAGCTTTTATTCTCTTACAGACTTAACGTTACGCGTTTGAGGGTGTACAAGTGAGGGGGACCATCTGCTTTACATTTCAAATAACTGTCATCATCCTACAGCTATCAGAAAACTTGTGATTTGGGGGAATTTACTTTTCTCCATAGTTAACACTTCGCCTGCAAATCTTGTCTTTCAGATGGGAAGAGGAACTGACGAGAAGAATGAGTCTGGAATCTATGGTAGAAACCTTGAGAGAGGTAAGTTTTGAACAGTTAATGTATTGAAAGGTCCAGGTTTTCTCTGCACCTTTTATTATGCTAGCGATTATTTGAATTTGTTTAATTAAAAACCTTTCTTGCAGCCGGCTGCGTTGCTGGTTGCTAGAGAGCAGTGTTCATGTTCGGAAGCTGAAGCAGGAAGGCGCTGAAGGGTCTGACAAAGTGAAATGTGGGGGTGGTGACGTGCCTTATCAGCCCTGCTCAGGTTAAGTGAGGGAGCCGGTGTCGCCCTGTTACCTCTTAGTCCTTTGTGTGCTTTCTCTCGCAGGAGGCGCAGGAAGCGGAAGCTCTCCAGGAGGAGTTAAATGAAAAGATTGAGAGACTGAAAGCAGAACTTGTGGTCTTTAAGGGTCTGATGAGTGATGTAAGTACGCTGGAGAGCAGAGTGGCCAACTCCCACTGCCTTGGTGAAATGTGTGTGTCATGCAAATAGCTTCATTCATAAAAAGGTTACGGTCTTAGTGAGTGCTGCTTTGTAGTTAGCATTATGGCTGCCTTTATGATCTAATGCATCAGACAGATCACCCTTGCCCCTGCTTCCTGTCTGGTCTGTGTAGAGATGCATTAACTTGCTGCTTAGCCCATAACCCGGACTCTTCCCTCCCTTCCCGTTCTCCGCAGCTGGCAGTGCCGGCATTCACACCTGCAGCTGTGGGGAAAAAAGGGTTTGGAGAACTCGCAGGTTCGAGTAAAGGATTCATCACTGTGCGGCACCACGTACTGCTAACAAGGGGGGGGTGCTCTGAATCACGCCAGAAAGTCGTGGTCAGAAAGGAACACGCTGTATGTGTTTCCCAACTCCCTTTATGAAAGCTCTGAAGAGATTAACCCAGAATCACTCATTCGGGTATCTGGCTTTGCTTCCAGTGCTGCTTCGACCTAATTTTTTTTAGAAAAGACTTGTTTTCGCAGGAATTTCCTCATATCTCATTAGATACTGACTTTCTTTCAAAGCTGGGGGATATTTTTGATTATGACTGGAGAATTTTGTCTTGGATTTAGATGTACCGAGAGCATGTACTCATGCAGGTATCTAGAAAGATAAGCCGGGTGAACATGAAGTAAGGTGCCTTTCTCTGGAAGACTGATGCTGATGGAGTGCTGATGCCAGTTGTCTAATGAATATGTCCTATTATGCTTATTTATTCTGTAATTTTGTGTAGAACTGCTTCCTTCTGTCTTTCTATAAGCTTGCAGAACCTGCTCCCTGGTGTCAGATACATTCCTCTCGGGGCCGCTAAATCTGTTCACGTGAAATTTGGCAATTAGCTGTCTCTTCTTCTGGTGTTTAATTGAGAATAGGCATGCTTGGTTAGAGGCAGTGTGAAAGGGAGAAACTTGTTAGGGCTCCACCGCCGTGGTGACTTTCGCTGGGGAAGCAATGTTGCTCAGTGTGGACAAAAAGGGTGGCGGGGAATGCAAACATCCTCCTCACCTCGAGAGCAAGTGCGCTTTGGGCTTTGCAAACTCTGTAAGGGAGAAGAGAGCCTACGGGAAGCAGTGAGAATGCTTGTTTTGAATCCCCCTGTGTAAACCTTTAGAGTAGAGAAATGCAAAATGTTGGCACATGGTTCTTGCTTTCCTCTGGATAAGAATGGCTGGTACCTATTCCGTTGATAAGATTGTGTTTAGAGTGTGTCAGTGTTCAGAGATTTCTTTTTCTTGGTGTGTTTGCAAAACAAAAATCTCTAACTTGTCCAAAGGTGGCTGACAGGGGCTGGAGAAGAACTGTCTTAATAAAAATAAGGAA
>VYXH01005113.1:4793-15878 GCA_013397275.1 Burhinus bistriatus
CCGCTGGCGGGGGCGGGGGGCTCCGGGAAGGACGCCTACAAGGCCTGCCCGGGCCCCGTCGCATGAAGCTGCCCCTTCGTTCAGCGCGGGAAGGCTGCGGGCACTGCCTGCAGCGGCGCTGGGAGAAAAAGCCTTTCCTGAAGGTACCGTGACACTCGCACTAAAAATTGCCTTCAGCCAGAAGCTACGGCTGTACCGAGGATGAGGCGAAGGGGTCTCTTGGTCGGTTTCCCGGTTCCCCTGGTCTCAACGCTAAATTGAAGCCCACCTCTGGGGGCGGGCTCGCAGCCCTGCGTGAGGCAGCGGAGGGTCTGCATGTGGTGTGAGGGAAAGGGGCTGGGTACCTGTCTGGCAGCGGGATGCAGTGTGCTCAGTGCCTAGAGGTAGGGCACCCATAAGGAAGACCTGAAAGCTACACCTCTGAAACTGTGGCGTTGCTGGTTGTCTGCATGGGACAAAAAACGTTCCCGAGGTGGCTGCCCTGCCCACATGGTGCTGTGCAGAGATGTAGCCTTGCTCCCTGCTTCGTTAGAGCTGAGCTTGTATGCCATGGCCTTAACATAACTGCCTTTCACAGGCCTGCTTACCTCTACCTGCAAGCATAAGGCACACTGGTATAGCAGAGGCTTTAATCGGGGATCCGGTGAAGAGAGCGGGTGGCCGCAGGAAAGGATTTCCCTTTGCTGAGGCTGGCAGCCTAGCCTCTCCTTTTGAGAGCAGGTGCCTACATACAGCCTATTTCAGTTCCTTCAAAGAATTAATTATTTTCTCCTGTATGTGGCCCCTGGAGGAAGAAGTCCAAGCACCTCCCTCCCCCTGTCGTTCTGTATCTGCAGTGATCAGAGCACTTGCTTAGGAGCTGGAGATGTGGCTCCTGGTCCTTTTCCCAGAACTTTGTGTTTTGTCCTCTGACAAATGTTTGATGTAAGGTACGTAGAACAGACTTGGAAAAGGGGACTGAAATCCGAGGCTGTTCCCCTCCCTTCCCCATGGCAATGTTATTAATGCTAGGTCACGGCCTCTCCTTGATTGCTGCCATGAATCCTGAATCCCCACCCTCTCCCCCAGGCAGCAGTACGGGTTCAACAGGCTGGTAGAAAATGGAGCTTGTATTAGGCTAGCCTACCTCCCTCCTGGTGGTGGGTAAAATACTCTTTAGGAAGTCAGAGGGAGGCATCTGAACCCCATTGGGCAGAAGTGGCGAGAAGTTGACCTTGGGTCTCCTGGCGCAGGGGGCACTGCAAGGCACACGAGGGGGAAGGAAGTTCCCCCTGGGGAGCTGAGAAAGGGTTCAAAGGGGCTGGTTGAAGTGTTAAGCAAAAGCAGTCAGCGGCTCAGCACATGGTGGGGAAGTTGATGATAAGCATTTGCAGCTGGTTCTCTCTCCCTCCCACCAGGGAGGAACTGGGTGGCTGCTGACTCAGGAGCTGCATCAAGTCGGAGGAATGGGAAGGGGGTCACGTTTTCTGAGTGCCTGAGACACGCTGCAAAGAGTGATGGGATAGCGATGGGCACCTCCTGCCTGCTGTCGCGTCTTGGAAGAGCTATCAGAGCAGCATGCTGTGAGGAGCTGGAGCCCACTGGTATGTGTTGGATGTGCTCTGAGCAGGCTGCGCAGCCAGGGCTGTAGGTCTCGTCTTGCACGGAGACGTGTCTGAGCTCTGAATTCCAGCGCTGGGCCCAGGGAGAAGAGAGGCACGGAGCTGCCCAACGTGGGGTGGTTCTGGGTGTGCCAAAAGCAGAATGTCCTGTATCTTGGGATGCTGACAACCTAAAAATAGGACTCCAGAGCCTCTGGGATTAGGCATTGGTTTAGCAGGGGCTTTTGGGAGGGCAGTCCTGAACTTTAATGCCTCAGTTCTGCCCTGGTCCCACTTCTGGTATTAAAGGCCTTACATTCCTTGCGGCTTATGTGAATGTCACTTAAACATGCTCAGGGCATGCAATTATAGCTAACTGCCCTGCAAACTCCTCCTGGAATCTGAAAAGTTGAATTCTTCCATTCGTACGCATCTTCACCTGCCTTGCAAAATCATTTCCTTCAGTCTAGCAAACTGCTGTGTTAAAGGTGTGCGTCTCAAGTCGTTTGCTGCTGTTTTACCTGTGGAGAGCCAATGACAGCAAGAGTGAGACCAGATTTTATTTTTTAAATTTTTTTGGGGGGGATACCATTTAAGTGAGCACATGTGATTGAATACACGCTGAGAAGTGATCTCCTGAAGAGCCTGCCGTTTCTAAATACAGTAGCTACTCTTCATAATAGGCGTGTTAAGCTTAAAATATATCTAGGTAGGGATGTTATAAGCCTTGTTTTACCAAAATGGATTTTTTTCCTCAGAAGTAAACAGGGAAAACTGGGGAGGAACTGTAGCTGAGGTCTGACAGATGTTCAAGTACATGAAGCTTAAAGAGGAACGTATGCTATTCAGTTTGCTCACAGAGGCTTTGTGACCTGTGTCTTCACAGTAATGATGACACAAGCTTTTTTGAATAAAAGGAAGAAATTAACTGCCTTGGCTAATTGTACCCTTGCTAGCTAGCTAACCAAGGACACCATTTGACTGTGAAAATTGTTGGTGTACCCAAATCTCTCAGCTGGGGAGAATATCTGAAGTGAGAGTGTTCCCATATCTGTGGGTTAGAAGGGCTATTTAAAAATCTTCCTAATTGGAGAATTAAACACTATTACTTTAAAACAGTGGTGCACTGCTTTGAAAAATTATGACCATATGGAATCATTTATTACTTTTCAATATGTATTCAGTCTCTGGTGCAATTTTATGTACTCGCTAATGCATAAAGTCTTTTGGAGCAGGAATAAAGCACCACAAAGCATGATTTAATGCTATAGGGTCACCAAATCTGTTTCAGATTACTGGATGTTTCAATCTGCTGAAAAGAAGGGGATGTCCCTGAACCAATGAAACAATGACGGGGGCGAATGCGGGGGGGGTGGAGGCAAGCCCATAAAGCTGAAACACTTTGGATATACAGTGCACATATCAACAAAAACTTTTCAAGGATTCAGTGGGGATTTGGTCATGTAAGAGATACAGTTATGAAACAGATTATGCTAAGTAACATGAAAGTTAAAACAAAGTCAGTATTAATAGTACAATATTTGGTTGCAGTTTAAGGCATCTTAATGAATCATGTTTTCAAACGGTACAGGCCCACATAAGCATGTGACTGTAAGAGAAAATAAGAGCAAGTAATCCGGGAGTGCACAAAAGTGCTTTTGTTTATAGTTCTGCAGTCACTGGAAGTGCCTGTTCTTGTGCTTATTCACAAACACCTCTGGCTCTTTCTTCCAGAAATGCTATCCAAACGTTTTTGTTCTGACTTTGTTAGAGGAGGACTTTGTGCTTTGGTTCGTTTCATACGACTTCTACGAGGTTCAGTCTTACAGTGCCCTTTGTCTGGCAAGGGGCTGAGATGGGTCCGATGCCTTAGCCGCTTCTTTTTTTGCTGAGTGACAAGCCGTGGGGCAGTCTTTGCTCTCAGGGCCTGGGCATTTTCCTTTCACTGGTTCAGCAGGGACCAAGAAGAGGCCATGGCTGACAAGTTAACCATGCATGGTCTGTGCCACCTGGCAATGGGCTCTGCAGGCATGGGAGGCAATCTTTATGCCTTTATCATGAACCCGAGAGCAGTATAACCCTCTGGCTAGTTATACTTTAACAGAAAACCCATTTTTCATCTTGCTGTGGTGGTGTGCTTTCTTTTAAATGTCATCTGCAGAGTCTCCCAGTGAGTAGGAGCTTCAGTTTTGCTTTGTATTTCTTACAGCTACTGACAAAAAATTTTTGTATGAACATGATCCACTAGGTTACTGAAAAAGAGCTATATTCTTTCTTAGAGGCATAAGCAAGCTAAAAAGAGTTTGCAGTAACTTTTATACTTCAATCAAAACTATTTTGTCAGTATATATTTGTCATTTATAACCAGTAGATCAATTGACTTGTTCTTTTATTCAGGTTGAAATCATGCATTTTTAGAAGAGTTATTAAGCAAGTAAATTAATCGTCAGCTTTCCTGTAACACTGAAGCTTGTTCATCGCTGTTGTGCTTCTTTATCATTCTTTAAATCGATAGTAGTAATAATCAATAGTAGTAATTTCAAATAAGTTCAGATCTTTTGTTTAAAATACATAGAGTATGTGTGCTTCCTCTGGATCGACACCTTCACATGACCTCTCCCGCCTGCTCAAATTATAGCATCAAAATAAAATTCTTCAGGCAAAATGAAGCCAGTTGAATGAATGCATACTTAGGATTAAGACAAATACCATAAGAAGTAATTGCTGTCTGTGAATAAATTTTATGCAGATCCTATATCTTCACCATTGGAAAATCTTAAATAAAATCCTCTTTAAATGCCTTTAAAACTTTTCTGAGTGTAGTTGTCAGTTTAGGTATGTATTCTGACTTTAACTTGTAAGTATGACTGGTAAGACTATTACTTGCCCATAGATGGCAATAGCATTACACTGTTGAAGTAGCCCCCAGCCTACAAAATGAGGCTGTGATGGTGGTGAATATTAACTTGGGGAATGGAAAGAAAAAATATCTATCTTTTTTTTTTTTTCTTCCTTGGCTGCAGCAGTGTTGATGGGGACTGTTCTACTTGCAAGAATGTTGGGACTAATCATGTGAGAAAAGATCCTGGAGTGATGAGGCAGCGTATTTCCCATGTCTAAGGTCAGGATTTGTTCTGTGAAGCTGACCTTTAAAACAGCCTCAAAATGAGGAATGTGGCACCAGAGAGCAGAGCAGGAAGCGTGAAATGATGTAAGATATGTTTCTTCTGCATATGAAATACTTTTTTTTTTTTTTTTAAGGTCCAGTTTTGTGATTCAGCATTTTCTGCCACTGACAGAATATAAGAAAAGGGAAAATTCATGGAAAAGGAGAAATTCTTATTGTTCTAGTCAAAATCTAATAAAATATTAGCCATCAAGTATTTTTGTTCCCTTCTGTTAAGATAGGGGGAGGGGGTGTATCTTTTCCCCAAATGACTTTTCCCTCAACCTCCTGATCTGAGAACCCTGGAATGGTAGAAAAAGTGGTGTTTAGGCTCAGCCTGGATGCCTCATCTACCTATAATGGGTGTGAAGTGCCACCAGCTTGGTTGGCGTTGGGATACTTGGGGTACTGATGTTTTGACTCTGACAAGTGACAGCAGGACAGGCCTGCCGCGTGAAAACTTCAGGGTGCTGGTGCTGGGCAGATGTTTGATGCAGGACAGGCAGCTGAGTGACCTCGCCAGGGCTAAAGTATCAGCCCACGAGAGGTTGCCGGCCTGGGTTTGGTCCCAGCTGCATGGTGATGCAAGACCTCAGACACAAGCACTCCTCTCTTAGCTTATGCAAAAATGACTTTACTGCCTTTTCTTCCTTATTTCTTGCCTTTTCTTCCTGTGTCCTTTCTCTTGCTGAGACTCATGAGGCTGCGCTGAGAGGCCTGATGTGCACGCTGGTGGCTCTGCTATGATGGGAATTGTTAAAGAAGTTTCGAACCACTAATATTCCATAGTCCTTTACAGAAATCTTGCCTCTCCGGTGTCGGTGCGAGCCCTTAGACCACCACTGGGCAGGAAAAGGATGGCCCAGCCTGTTGCTGTGCCTCTGATCTGAAGTGCTGCTGACCTGTCAGGAAAGAGGGTTTGGAAGGAGAAAGCGAGGGAGTCGCTTCATCCTTTAGCCTCCCTGGAGGCTGGTTCTCTGTTAAGATGGTGTTATTCTCTGCCAGTAAAGGGGTTGGCAGCGGGGAGCACTCCCAGGCACTGGAGCTCAGTTGGGACCACGGCAAGGCTACAAAATGGTCCCTGGCACAGTGTTGGCCCAGGCTGCTAGCCCTTTCCCAAACAATTCCCAGGCACGGACACAAAAAGTCTGGCTGCAGCCACTCCACTTTGAAGCACAGGAGGGTTTAACAGCCTGGACAGGGCTGCTCTGTGCCTGTTGGCTATTCTATCCCTATGGATGTAGTCTGGGTGTGCCTGGGGCAATCTGTGCTCAGAGTGGTACTCTGCGCAGGGGCAGCCTTGCTTTCCAATGTTGAATCACGTCACAGTGAACAAGCAGGGACACGGCGTTGTCATGCTTTCTCTGTACCTGCTGAGGTGGCAGCACCAGTGAAGGTGACTGACAGCTGGTTTTTGGTTGCTCCAAATGCCAGCCAGAAGGAAGCTAGCTTGTATCTGCCTAAGATTCTGAATAGATTTTTTTTTTGAGTCCTGTGGGACAAGCAACTGGATATGAGCACATACTGTATTCATGAGACCAGCACTGGGATGGCTTGAGTGTTTTAAATTGATGTTGAAAAATAGGTGCTGGAACATTAGAGCCACACAAAATGATGCACAGCCTGAAGAAAATGCTTTGCAATGGGAGACGTGAAGCACTCGCTCTCTCTAGCTTATCAAGAAAGACTGAGCAGGGAATTGATTATGATGGCGAAGGAACTTCCTTGGGAGAAAAATATCAGGTACTGAAAGGCTCTTTAATCTAGTAAGTTATGGGAATGCATAGCAGCAAGCTGAAACCAGATAAATTCATATGAAGAACTGGGCACAAATTTATTGGAATGAAGGTGATTAATCACTGTAACAAGCTGTCAGGGCGGTTGGCACATTTTCCAGATGTGTCCAAGCCAAGACGGGCATGTTTGTGATGGATGTGCTCTAACCGCAGTTAAAAGCATGAGTGACACTGTAGTCAAGTCTCAGGCAAGGTAAGCAGGTAAGGTTTGAAGGGCTACGATATGCAAGAGGTCTGACTAACAGTTCCCAAAGGAGCTGTGAAGATCTAATGGTTCCCATCTGTCCTTAACCTCTGAGAAGCTGAGAAAAACAGCACTTAGCAGAAAGGGGAAGGGAAGAGTCAAAATGACAGCCCCATCACTGGCACACTAATGTGCCTTCTGTTTCTGCAAGGACGGTATCTTTCACCTGCTCAGGGCTTTTCTAATGTATTCTCAACACCCACCGTAAGGCCAATCTTTCTCCAGTCCACAAGCCCTCTGTATGGATTGGCGTTAGTGTCTTTCATCTTAGGAGAGCATGAGTAAAAATTCACGATGCTCAGTGGCTCGTGTGGTAGCTCGGATAAGTAGTTTTCCTTTTTGTTTGTTGTTATTTCATCTTCTTGAGCTTTGGACTCGCCTGTTCTCCATGCCTCCTAGTTTCCCTAGTACACATTTCCTTGTATTGCCTTTGCCACCAGGCTCAGCGCACTGTGCTGTGTTGATAATCTCTGGTGTAGTGGAACTTGGAGGCTGCTTCTTACTCAGTCTGGCACCATTTGTTCTTCATAATTTAACAAAATGAACCTGTCTTACTTGCACAGATTTCACACAGGATGGGTATGTCAGTGATGTGCTGCGTAGATAAGAGCTTGTCAGGAACTTTTTGATAAAGTGCCTTTCATCCAGAAGTATAAATTTGTAGATGCTGTAGCTATTGACAGGAACACGCTGAAGTATCTTTGCAAAGTACCTGCAATCTGTATTTAGAAAAGTGCTCTAATCTCATTTTTAAAACAAGACTTCTCTCCTGGAATATCAGTTGGTGGTGGAAATCAAGAATTTCTCATTCCCTGTTGCCTTTTGCAGGGTCTCAGTGCTTTCTTGCTTCCTTGCCATCTGCTTGGGATAACGCAGGAATTTTATTCTCTCAAGCCCTAAGTCAAATTTGCTGGCTTCTCCCTGCTCCAGAGGGTAATTTTGTACAAAGTCAGAGCTGAAACAAGGCAAATGAAGGGGTGTAATTGTCGTCCAGTTGTCATGTCGTTGTCATCAATGCCCACAAGCCATTAACCTGGTGCATGGACTGTCTGGAACACGAGAAGTTAGAGGCAGAGCAGGGGTTTGAACTGAGATCTCCAAGTAGTAGGAGAGAGCCCTGAGCTTATTTTTATGCAGGAGAAAAAAAAAAAAAAAAAAACCCCCCCTTTTTAAAAAAATGAAATTTTTTAAAATTTTTTTTTTTTTTTTTGAGGAAATGCAAGCATTCTTTCATGCAGTTTTCCAGATGCCCACATGCCTCTGGAAAGCAGTAGAAGTACGCACATGAGCAAAAAGCTCCAGCCCAGGAAGGTACAGAGGGTGTGAGCAGAAGATGACTGTGGCTGGAGAGATGGAAATGGCTTAGTTGGGGTACCAGGTGAAGTTCTGCAATGGCTGTTCTTATTTGCAAAGACTGCAGCTGAAAACAGACCCAGGCAGGAGCTGATCCAGGCTATTCCCTGTCTTTGGGGAACATTCAGTTTTGGAACTGAATGACCCATGTTTTAGGCCAAACTGAACCCATGAGTCTAAACTTCTTCAAAACTCTGGGGAGATGTTGCTTTTGACCTTGCTTTGTAGCTTGGATCCGTTTGCTTAGTCACTAGCCAGATGAAGATTATTCTCAGTGTCAGGAAAACATCTGCCTTTGCTTTCTGGCTCAGATTAGTTTACTGTCACCCCTCCAGTTTATATGCTTTTGTATGCACACCCTGCTGCTAAATATGGGTAAAAGAAGTGGCTAGTCCTTTTACTCTCTTTCCTTTCAGCTTCTGGATCGCAGGATCCAGTCATATGCATAGTAATGTGTAATTGAAGGATGGTAGCTTTGCCCAGCCGGCTTAGATTTCACCTCTAAGCCTGTACTCAAAAAGACCTACCTATTCTGGGTGACATGGCAAGCTCTTCAGGGCCCAAAATGTGACACGTAATCAATTCTTGTAGAAACGTTTCCGCGATGCTGTGGAATCCAGCCAAGAGACATGATGAAAGTAAAAACTGTTTTCTAGGACATCTAGTTTCATTTAATTTTGTTGTGCCCATAGAACTTCTTGGCAAAAGTCTGTACCCTTCCATGTGTTGATTGTGTCCTTTTGTAATTTGGTTACCTTGGCAATCCAGCTAATTTTCCAGAAAAGTTAGCTCCATCAAAGTTCATTGACTTGTTACGTTAATGGCCTGCTTGCTCCTTCAGTAGACTTCAGCATCCATTGATTGCAGGTTCTTTCATGGGCTTGGACCCTTACGAGAAGAGATCTGCAGAGAGGGTTATGTCCTGGCATGCGTGATTGGAGCTGTCTTTTTTTCCCTTGTTTCTTCTTCAGTCTAGATGGACTGATCATCTATTTTGTTTCTTGAAACACTGGGACAGTTTTTCTACATATTACCAGGCTTGTGTTCCAGCAGGTTCTCTAGAGGAGTGACGTTTTCTGGTAAAAGTCTCTTCTTACATGCCTCCCTTCAATATATTTATACAATAGTTTCAGCTGAAAAGTCTCGACATCATTTCTGCCTCTAGGCAAGCCACAGAGGGACCAATGCATAACAAGTTCATCTATATTTTTCACTTGAATTTAGCATTTTTTAAAGCTTGAGGATTAAGAGATAAAGCCTAAAACATACTTAAATATGCCACAACACTGAGCATTCAAATGCCTGGCTCATTGAATGCCATGTGCGGTTCTTGTGCTCTATATGGGGAGAGTCAGGTGCCTCAAAAGAACAGAACCTGACCGCACAAGTTGCTGCTTGCACCAGCCAGCAGAGAATATGAGCCTGGAAGTGGAAGGCATACAGGGAAGTCCATGCAGTCAAGAGCTGCTCACATTTAAAAAATAAAAAATAATAAAACACACTTCCCACCCCCCACCCCCCAAACATGAAATGTTAACCAGAGGTTGACCCATCTCTTTTGGTATCTTTCTGGCTTCTTTCCCCATGTTTTGGAGAGGATACAGCCTGCACATTCTCCTCAGGGTAGTGGCATTGGAGAGGATTGCTGCAAGCTGAACCACATGGGAGGAGGAGGAGTGGAGAGACTGGTGATGAAGGGGTGGCAGAACAGGACTGGGGAGCTTCCTGAAGCTCTTACCACAGCAAGCCCAAGCAAGGGCCATCTCTTTTTATAGAGGCATAGTCATGGGGTTTTCTTTGAGGAGTCCACCGTAAGCCAAATCCTACGAGTGCTCTGGATCTCAGAGCATCGAGGTTTCAGGCTTGTTCAAAAGCCAGGCTTCTCCCAGCTGGAAGGGCGCTGGCTTGTGCTATGGGGGAAGAAATGAGGCTGCATCAACCCCACATCTGTTCCAGGTGTTGCGATTTTTTGAGAGCAATGTCAAGATCCTAACAGATGAAGGAGAAGACGTGGTACTAAGGAGATTTCTTCACTGAGATACGGAGAGCAACTTGTCATCACAGCTGCCCTTGAAGTTGGGTAATTCTCCCTTTCTTATAAGGCTACTTGTATGTGCAATGAGCAGCCGAGAATTAAATAAAATCCCAGGCACGAATGGCACTACTCACCAGCTCCACTTGCCAAAAAGTCCCCGCCTGCAGGGGCAGCAATGACTCCCCCAAAAAGCTTCTGCACCCCAGGTTGGAGAAGGCCTCCCAGCACCAAGCCAAGGTGTTGCCAACACGTGCTAAAAAGGGTAGGCTGGAGGCAGTGATCCAGGCAGGGATACACCTGCCTGGGAAGTGACAAGGTCACTATGCAGAAGCCCTGGGCTTTCCAAATGCTTTGGGAGGGGGGCTGCCTGTTGCTTCGCTCAGGAGCACCCGTGCCTCGTTCCCTGCACCAAGGGATCCTGCATGGTGGTGCGGCTGGGAGGATTTTGCTGGAGCCATCGCAAGACAGAATCTGGCCATGGGGGAGGAAGGCTGGGATAGGATCAAGCGATGTGAAATACCACATTTACCTGACTGTAAGGCAGCCCCACTTCCAAGGAAGCCCTCACTTCCCAAAACCCAAAGCCAAGTAATAACTGGTTGTGGATTAAAAACATAAACCTTCCATGAGGGTTAAGTCATCCCAGTCCTGCGCTGGGCTCGGCTGCCCACCTGCCCTACGCAGCAGCCTCCCCGCAGCCCCGGGCCCACCCTGTTTTTGCCATGGCCCTGCCTGACAGGGGACAGAGGGTGTCCCCGAGGTGCCCAGTGCCACCACACGCGTGGGCTCCTGCCTCCGGCCAGCCGTCCGGCATGCCCCAGAGCTGCTGCCCAAGGGTACGGCGGAGGCACCGGTAGTTTTATTTCATGCCAGGAGCGTGGGTATTTGGAGTCTCCTTTTTTTTTTTTTTT
>VYXH01005113.1:15923-68423 GCA_013397275.1 Burhinus bistriatus
CCCAGCGCGTTCTGAAAGGAATCCCTACCCAAGGTGGTGCGGTGTTACTTACTTTGCTTTGTTTTCAGCCTGGCGGCAAGGTGAAAGCGGCTCTATTTTACCCGCGTCTTTTTGGAACGACCTTTGCAGAAGCAGCTCCCGCCTTGTTGCAGCGGCAGCGGTTACCCGGCCGGCGGGGCTGGGGCCCGGCGTGCCGCGGTGCCGTCCTGCCATCTTGTGGGCCTCGCCCGCCTTGCAGGCCGCGGCGGCTCCCTCTCCAGAGCTCGGAGCACAACGCGGTGTGCTCGTGTAGCGTGGGGTTTGGGGGTTGGGTTGGTTTTGTTGTCGGTTTGGTTTTTTTTTTTCATAAGTTTTCCAAAGCAGTTTTAAAATTTGGAAGGTGTTTTAAAAATAAGAGTGGG
This sequence comes from Burhinus bistriatus, assembly GCA_013397275.1. Lineage (NCBI taxonomy): Eukaryota > Metazoa > Chordata > Aves > Charadriiformes > Burhinidae > Burhinus > Burhinus bistriatus. The sequence continues at coordinate 16,325 of VYXH01005113.1, forward strand.
GGAAAGCCTGAGGCACCGTCCTGGGTCACGCAGTCCGTTTAATTTCGGGGGAGACCTTATTGCTCTCTACAGCTACCTGAGAGGAGGTTGTAGCGAGGGGGGGGTCGGTCCCTTCTCCCAAGTAACAAGCGATAGGACAAGAGGAAATGGCCTCAAGTTGCACCAGGGGAGGTTTAGATTGGATATTAGGAGAAATTTCTTCACAGGAAGGGTTTTCAAACATTGGAACGGGCTGCCCAGGGAAGTGGTGGAATCGCCATCCTTGGAGGTATTTAAAAGACGTGGTGCTGAGGGACATGGTTTAGTGGTGGTTTTGACAGTATTATGTTAATGGTGGCTCAATGATCTTAAAGGTCCCTTCCAGCCTAGACAATTCTATGATTCTAATTAATCCTCAGGGAAATGACTGACTACAGAGCAAGTGGACATGTCTTCAGAGCCCCGGTTAGTTGCAAGCTTTGTGGAGGTCATGGACTGTCCAGGTGTCTCCTTGTGTTATCCTCAGGACAGGTATCCCAATATATCTTCGCCACTCTAGAATTTTATAGCCTCAGCTTGCTTATTTTTTACCATTGGAGAGGCCAGCATATGCATGCTCTGGAGAAGGCAAGTGAAGGAGAAGAAGGAATGGATTTAAATTGAAAGTGCTACCGAACCGCACAAATAAGGTGCGTGCTTTACGTGAAATTGCCTGCTTGGTGCTATTGAAACACGCCGCTGAAGAGAGAGCATTGCTAGTGCTTGCACGTCGGTCTGGGAAAGGGTGGGGAAAAAAATTCTGTCCTCTGTGGCAAGAGGAGAGATCCCAACGCACGGTGGAGCTAGATGATGGCATATGATGCACTCAAGTACAAAGATATGCCTACAAAACAGGATTAGGGACTAGCTTTCTCTTCTCAGAGTCAGCATTTCATGCTAATTTACTGCTTATCCTGTCTTAGCCGAGGTTCTCCATTTTGCCTAGATTATGGAACAGTGGTGCCTCAAGTCACTTAAAGTACAGCACTGAACTTGTCTGTTGCCACTGATGGTAAATGCACCAAAGTTAGGGGGGAGGGAGCCACAAATCCTGACTGCATGTCTAGCCTTTCACTTCGTCAGGAGCATCTCAGCCCAAGTGAAATGGTTAAATCTCCCCAAGAGCCACAGCACAACAGGGCTTTGTGCATCCCCCTTGCATGACCGTAGGAGAGCTGTGGCGTGAAGGCAATGGGAAGATGGAAGCTTGTGTCTAGTTTTAAGCTAAAAAATGGGGAGCTCTGCTGAAACCCATATCCCCCTGCTTTTAGCCTCTGCTTACCCTGTTACATACAAGACAAAAATGCAATCATCTTCCTGTTTAAAAGACAGGAGGCACTGAAGCCCAGCTCCTCCTTTGTAGGGACCTACCTTCCACTCTAGCCAGGTACCCAAGTACATTGTAGGATTTAGACCCAAGAGCTGAGGCTTTTGCAGCTCTTTTCTCACTTGGGACATAGGCAGGAGCGTGTGGCATTAACAGCTGCAGTGGCTTCAGCTCCAAATGAGCTGGCAAAGGTGTTCTCAGCCCAGAAAGCTTTTCTGTTTTCTTTCCAGCTGTAGCAGTTGGTCAGAGAAGCAGGTGGTTTACCAGGTGGTCATGCTCTCCTTGCAAACCTTGTTCCTCTTCCACACCGAGTCGCTTATGACAGCCTTTCATCCATCATTGCTTCTCATTTTGGAAAACTTTAAGTTAAATAAACCCTGGACCAAATGGAGGAGACCCACAGGGCTGCCTCCTAATGCCAGGATGCTAAACTGCAGTGGTGGGCGCTTAAACAGGAGTCGTCTGGTTATGAAGCCTTTGAGTTTCACAGAAGGAAGAGCTGAGGTGGAGGAGTGGGGCTGGGGAAGAGGAGCAGAGGGTGCCTGAGCAGCACCGTATAGACGACCAAGGGCAAGCAAAGGGATGGCAGGTGAGTCCCTGTTGGGCAAGCGGTCACTAGTTCTCAGGCTGAACAGGAAAAAGCAATCTGGCAAGGACAAGGGTACAGCTTTGTAATGGTACAGGGCACCCCTGGAAAGACCGTAAAATGAGAACAATCAATTAACAAGCTGCTGTGGCTTCAGGAAAGCCGTTATAGGCATACTGGTGTAATGAGCACATCTGATGCACAGAAGCTATTTAACCTTCAACCTTGTGCCTTGTAAAGCACCTCTGGGGCACTGAGTAAGGCTGTTAATTATTAGAGTCAACCTTAGCAGACAGAGGTGTCCTCGAGTATGGGTTGCTGTGATACACTCAGATAATTTCTCCATTATGTCAATAACTAATTTCCTAAATTGTTCAAGAATTGACAGATTGGCATCCATTAACCAAGCCTTAACTCGTGGCTATGGGAGCAGTTACAGGCCACAAGGACTGCAAAACCCATTTGTAGGTCCTTGAGTACATAAATATACACACACACGTACACACACACACTACTGTTACAGCTTGGTGTTAGCCATTAGTAAAACATAACCAATGCATATAAAAAGGCTAAGTATGACAGACAGACAGATGCCTTGATGCTTGAGCACTGTCTTCAAGTGCTCTGAGAGCAGAGGGTGAAGTCAATATGACTTTTAAAGAACTGTGTATTGAGAAACTGTAAATGAACAGAATTGCAATCAGAAAAAAATACCAATTATATTGACTACTAAAAGTGCATTTTTTTTTTCTGAAAAAAAAATTCCATACAGCACACATTTCATGGATGTGATAAGCTGTGACTTTGTTACACCATTCACTCTTATGCTGTAAGACAAATCTCATTGCTCTTATAAATACAGGCCATATAATTTTTTGTACTGAAATGCAAATATTTTTTTCCAAGCTCAGCCTGTGAAGAACTGGTATATTTGGAAACTGCAATGTAAGTAGGTAGGAAATCCCATTGATTTAATGAAAGGGTTTTATTGTTTTGTCTCAAAGGCAAGCACGACTGGAAAAGCAAGTGTTCTAAGTGGAGCTGTGGTAGAGGGGCACCGCGCTGAAGGCTCTGCTGCCTGAGCTAGGACACCGGCTGCACGCAACTTGTGGTGTCACAGCATTACATGTGTCCGAGCTTACCTGCCTGAGACTCCTCTGTCTGACTGCCTGGAGTTAAATCAAAGGAGGCCGAGGAGAGACAGGAGGAGGAGGATGGCAATAAAGCCTAATAATACTGATGGTCCTTCAGGGGATCAGTGGGGAGCGAGGTACTGGAATAACTGCTGCCAGCCTGCTGCCAGGAGAGTGACAAGCTGTTTTTCCAAGGCCAGTGATGACCACAAAAAGATATTAAACCCCCACACCCCTCCACCAGCACAGATGAAAGGAGTGGGGAGTGGGGGTGTAGAAAGGAGGGAAGAGCAGCTTTTTAAGGCGAGACATTACTGGAGTTGCAGATGCCTCTGGGTGTGCAACCAAAGCCAGGGACCGATGGGCTGCATGGGGGATTTCAGGGGTTTGTCTAAGCTGCTGGAGAGGTGATGAGGGTGAAGCCCCAAGCACCGAGACCTCAGTGCAGGCTTAGCTCTGTCACCTGGTTTGCAGCAGGCTTTCGGCTGTACTGCCAGCCATTCTGCCCCGAAAGGGACAGTTTCAGCTGTCCATCACAGGCTGTTTAGAGGGGAAGGGGCTGGCAGGCAATGCGTTCAAGGAGAGCAGTCCCGTTTATATATTAACACAGGGAGTGGGGTGAGAAGGAAAAAATGGGGGTTACCGCCCTGTCAGAGGGAGGTGAGCGTGGCAGCAGCCCTCATCTACTTAGCTTGTGCCCTGGGAGAGATTGCAAAGCCAGGGTTGGGAGGGACACTGCTCCCCTACCTGGAAAGATATCTGGATTTTTTTTTCACCCCACAGACATCCTTTGTTAGACCAGCCATTACCTCCTTTTCCCACAAACCTCATCTTACCTGTGTCCTTAGACTGCCACTGCTGCAGTATCACTGCTGTACCTGTGAGCAGGGGGCAGGTCCCCGCAGGAGAGGCTGTTGGGGGGAGAGCGAGCCCAGGTGCACCACACGCCAAAGCCATCTTCCCACCAAAACTGGCCAGGCGGCTGTGACTGAAATTTAATTTGCCTGGTGCGTTCAGTGGACGTTTTAATCAGCATTTCCTACAATCTACTTGGCAAAGAGGCTCAACTGGCAGCTGCCTGACTGAATGGGCTTTGCACCCAGTCTAACCTTCTCCATTCGCAATTTCCAGTGCTGGAAAACCTCTCTGTCTCACTCTCAGAAGTTTCTATAGCAATCACGGCTGTCCTAGCGAAGCACTGAAAATGGCAGCCCATTCAGATTGTAATTTTGCTGGACAGTAATTGCTCCTCTCTCTATTGGCCTCTGAAATGTTACTTTTTGGGAGACAGCAACCACAACCGGAGGAGACTGGTCCTCTGCCTGTGTTTTCAACAAACTTCACTCTCCCCCCCCTCACCTAACTTTGTTAGCTGTTTGCGGTGTGTTTGAACCTTGACCAACAGGGAAGCATTGTTGGGCACATCACACCTCAGCTACAGAAAAGACCTGACATGAGTGATGCTCTTAACAAGCCTGCAGGAAAAAACCTCACCACCCAACACGTCATGTTGTGACCTGAACATTATCCATCATTGTAGGTAGAAAAAGTTACACACGTGTGTTTGGCTTTACAAATTGTAAAAGACCAGAGGATACAAAGAAAGCTTTTTCTTCATGTCATTGAGTTTACTTTTCCTGGTTCAGTTAACTTCAGCTTAAACAATCACTTGATCTTTTGTTCCGTGCTTCATCTTTCAGCAGCTGTGATCGCTCTTAATTACTGTGACACTGAAGAACAGCACGCTAAAAATATATTAAGTAACAGAATGAAAGGTTTTGCTTCTTGCAAGAAGAGGATGTGGTAGCGTCATACCCCAGCTTGTGAAGGAATCGATCAACCATTTCTCAAGCTCTTCTAATAATCTTTCCCTATACTTTTGTGGCTATTGTTGCCTGCTGGAAAAATTAGCTTAAAGCTGAGTAAGGGGAATTGTGGATAAGTGTTAGCAATTTGGCTTTGGACTGACACAGTGTGATTGCACTCAAAGAATTTGAAGTCTTTGCACTGGCAGCAGTACTTGAATCTGGGAATATAGGATTCGCATTGGAAAAAAAAGTGGATTTTTATAACGATTTAAATGAACAATTTCAGCTAGAGAGCGGATTAACAGAGCCAACTAAACCCTTCACCCTGACAAAGAACTGGCGGGAGGACTATAGAAACTCATCCAAAATTTTACCAACATGAATGCAGAGTAATGGGTCAGTGAGAAGCATTTCTGTATTTTAATGGCACGCTTAGAATTCAATTCAATTTAAAACAAAAGTTGTTTTACAAATATGTGGAGAATGCAGAAGGCTGGAGAGGGAGCAAGTGGCCTGCATCCTCCATCTGCTCCATCCTCCCTCTACTCGGTGCAAGGGACTGCCACTGCAAGTCCTCCTCCTTGACAGACAGAAAGACAAATGCAGGCACTGCCCCAACCCAAGGGTCAGAAATGTCTCCCATTCTGCAGGGGCATGGATGCACCCCCAGACCTCACACCCCATATTTCACATGTGCCCGAGCTCTTGAGGCCCAAAGCCAAGCAGCAGGAAACTGCAAGCCCAGGGGTCTAACTGGCTGACAGTGAAAGCAGATCTTGAACAATAAGAATCCTAAATTGACAGGGGGAAGAAAAGAAAAAAGCAAAAAAAAAAAAAAAGCACTTTAATTGTGGTTTGTACTCAGCTGGAGCCCCCCGCCGTCCCGTCCCCGCCGCTGGAGAAAGGAGTCAGAGACATGGAAAAAAGGCTCCAAAACCAAAAATTAGGGCTGCCAGCAGCAGTAACTGAAGAGGACAAGTCTGAAGTGCCTCTGGAGGAGGACCTTTCTGCCAAGCCCTGGATACACCTACCAAAAGCTGAGCCATGCGTAGGGCAATGGCCTGTGGTGCTATGGCTCAGCCAGGCAACGAAGTGCCCAGAAACCGCTGTCCATGCTGCCAGTCCGGGGTTGCCCCCTGGAGACAGAGGTAAAAAACCCCCTATCTCACGAAATAATTAACACAAGGCCTATCTATTCAGAACAACATACCTAAAAATAGCGTGAATAATAAGTGAAATGTTTATAAAATCTGGATTAATTTTTTTTTATTACAACAGAACTTCTTCTCAAATAACAGAAGGATTTAACAGTGTTCAGTTTGTTACATATTAGACTCAAAATTACGTATTTTTTTAAAAAATTTCTTAGTATATAATACAAAGAAAACCCCAACAGAACTTACAAACCCACTGTAGTTCACAAGTACAGGAGCTAAGGCTGTAACGAATCACATAGGAAATCTGTCATTACAGGTAGAAGAAAAACTACATGAATTGGTTAGGGTTTTATCACAAACCTTAGATTTTTTTTTTTTTCCCCCCTTAAAATAGATGCACTATACCAAAACACCCAAAAAAACCATCACCGCAAAGAGGCACGTGGTGTTTAGTTGATGGCATTAATTCCCAAATAACCCAAACAAGGAAACTAATCCACTTTGAGGAGCTAAATTATTTTTTGCACTATTTACATACTTTACTGAAGTATTTTCATCCCAGAGCCTCAGCAAGCATCTTAGAATATCAATGAGCGAAGCCTGGCAGCACTCCAGTGTTAGCAAATAAGAAAGTTACATCATTCCCACTTTAGCAACAGGGAAACTGAGGCACTGGGATTATTCGGATTCAGGTAATTGCAGAAAGAAAACTCCTGGATCTTGATCCTCTTAGACAGGTCTTGATGGAGAGACTAGTGTTCCTCCTTGTTAGATGGCTGGTGACTGTGCTGCACACTGTTTGAAACCTGGTCAGTTTTTTTCATGTTTAAATTGCTGCAAAATACGTGACATCTATCCAGCTACAGTGTCATTATGATCAACTTTACTCAAAAAAAAGCCATTAATGGTTTTCCTTTTTAGATCAAAAGACGACAACTGCAAGAAGTGCACCTTCAGTCCCTGCAAAGACCTGTGGAAGGCGGCTGTCTCGTTATACCCAAAATACTGCAATCGTTCCCTTGATCTGTGCAAAGGTAAATACTGAAAACCAGTAGCTTTGACAGACAGAATTGCATTATTTATAAAAAAGATAAATAAGAGATACTGCACAAGAATATGAAATGAAAATACAGCTTTAAAGATAAAATGTCTATATGGATCCAGTAACTATGCTCACAGAAGCTGTAATTTAAACTTTCAGGCATTGGGAACATTCTTTCCCCAATCCAGTATTTGAAATAAGTTAGCTGTGAGATTCTCAGCTAGGACATGGCCTTTATATACCAACATAAAATGTTTCACATGGTCCATAATCACAAAGATTTCACTTCCTGTGACAGCAAAATATCATACCACATCAACAAAGTTACTTGAAAAGACCTTTAAAAATAACTCAGCAATAATGTTTGCTGAATGACTAAAAGGGAAATAAAAACATGTTGCAGATCTGAGATGAAATGAATTTGTAAGTGAAAAAGCTAAAAAGCCAATGCTTGAACTTGGGATAGAAGCATCCAGCATAAATCCAGCAATTTTAAGGCCATTAAGGAACGTGCATCATTTAATCACAGGCATCTCACTATTTACATTTTTGGCAACTAAACCATCTTAAAGCGGGAATAAAAGTCACAGACCACTGCTGTCTCACAGCAGCGAGGAGCAGGCCAGGCAGCAGGGGACAGGACTGCTGGGAGTGTAGGTGACCCAGCGCCCCGGGGCAGGACATACCCAGCGTGGTCCATCATGCCCCAGTGACAGATTCTGACCAGTGCCAGTTGCCTGGAAGTTGTTTGGCCTCAGAAGAAGCCCCTCCAAATTCCCTATTGGAAAGAGACTTGATGCATGGTACAGCATTAGTAGCAGCATTGTAAAATAAGCACATAGGGCCTCACTTTCTTTAGGGAAGCAGATGGACATAGGTACGCTGCATCTGTGGTTACTGTGGGGATCTCTGCCCCAGCACCTGGGCTGGCTGACAAATTGGTCCCATCAATCTCTCCTTGTGGTCTTGACCTAAAAAGTGTCAATCCACAATCTGCACTGCAACTACAAATACTGCACAGTAATTCAAGCAGCTTTTCTTGTTTTCAGCCCCAAAACACTGCTGTAATATTCTTATTTCTTCTCCTTGATTACTGCCTGCACCTACCAATGACTCCCAACACACAGCCTCCCTGCTGGCCAAGGAAAGACTGCACTATGGCTTTATTAAGGAATGTGCCCTGGAAGCAGCATTGGGTCTGGAAGCTTTTGGGAACTTCCCTCCTATGGTTTGACAGAGCTCACCTACATCCCAGGAGGCTTACAACGATTCCTCAGTTCCACTGCATTTAGGAGCTTCCAAAAACCTGGGGTATCTGAGTTTGGGATGGGTGCTCAGATTGCAGAAAAGCCTCAAATACCAACAGGCAAAGCTGCACCAGTTTGAACGCAAACAGGGAGCCCCTGGTTAAATGAGGCTGGTCATCACCCACACAGACTGCGGAGAAACACTTCACTTCCCTAGCCCGAGACAGTCTCTGTGGCAATGCAGAACCTGCCAGAACCTCTTATCTCACATGTCCCAAACAACTCACCTGTGTTCTGCAAGATTATGCATTTCCCCTGTACCACATGATGGAGGAGGACATACAGGCTAAACATATAAACAGCTCTTAAAATAATGCAAATAAATATCCAGATGCAAGATGCTTTAGGGTATCTACCACCACCTCCCATTTTCCCACAATACATTCTGGTTCAGACAAGGCAGGAGGCACTTGAATGCTACCAGAAAAAAAGTCAAGGCTGAAGCTTCAGGAGAGTTATCTGCGCTGATGAGTACAGACTGCCATGTATAAATATAGAAACACACACACACAAAGTATATATATTAGTTTTATCTATGTTTTTATATATATATATGTATAAATTAAGTATACGTGTGTGTATATATAGATACACATAGATGAACCTCAATAGTCCCTCTGTTGAGAAACCTAATAAAAATCTCTGAAAACATACATCAATTATTCCAATATTCCTAAGTATAAGCAATGTATTCAGATTGGGTTTTTCATAAATATGCATTAAAATTCTCCATTGTAGTCACCCTTGTGGGAATAACAACATAGTTGCATAAGTTGTAAATTATAAATATAGGCTTTGAAAGTTCTTTGAAGAACAGGTATAGCCAGTATAAGATAACTTCCAGGACAAACAGACGTGATCAGAACAGAAAACCAGACTTGAGCACGTGGCTCCAAGACATCTGTATTGCCATAACACATGCAAGCGCATAGGACCTCTCCAGTCCTCCCCACTACCCAAATGTCCCTTTTAAAAGCTTTCTGTAATTGTGATAGGGGTTACGATTGAAACAATTTAATCGGACTTAACAAAGGCAGAGAAGAATATTTGTGATAACAGATACAGTACAAGAAAAAGGTCACATTGCAAAATCCAAGAAAACCACTCCAATTTGGGGACAGTGTGTTATATATTTTCTCCCTAAGAAATCGGGGTGATCTTTTTTAGTCCATCTGCATAATATTTTTCCCTATTCAGGATTTCTAAATATGCTTTTAAAATGACTTCTTATAAAAATACAGTATAAGCCAATATGCGCAATACCATATTTTGTTTCAGTTAGATTAAAACCAACAATGACACAATTGCATTTTTAACTAAAAGAAAGTTTCCAACTATAAACACGAGGATGGATGATATGTTTTGAGGTATCAGTTAATATTCCATCTTTTCCATAAAACACATTCCTATTGTAATATGATGAATTGCCTCAGGAGTACTGTGTACTACTCTCCCCAGATCAGAGAAGATGTGCTAGAAGCAATGGAAGGTTTGGTATAGATGAAGTCTGGGAAAATTCAGGGTAGAAACGTCACTGGTGTAGAGGCAGCATATCCAGGCTTGCAAGAACCACAAAACTTAGAAGTATTAACTTGCACTTTTATGTTACAGTATACCCTGCCTTATCATAGTTTCTTTTCCCATCCATGGTTACTTAGATCTTAATCCTGTATGGCTTCAAGTACCTTCAAGCTCCTCCTCAGGCTTCTCTCTTGGTTCCAACCATTAGTTTTCCATGAACCAGACAGAGCAACAGTCTAATTGCAAGAAACTCTTAGAGCTTGAAAGTCAGCAGATGGCTACACACAGGAAATAGCGGAAAAAAACCCCAAACAGAATACACTACAGAGGAGTTCCAGGATTCTAGTAAGGACCTACACAATATCAGGAGTTTCATAAAGAAAGGATTTGATTTTTCCTTTGTGCAAACTGCATTGTACATGACAGAAGGCAGTGCATGAAGCACAAAGTACTCTGTTCATGTGACATAAATGTACCATGAACCCTGCACGGCCCATTAACTTTGTCTCTAGACCAATTCTCCAGAAAAACTCTAATCCCATTAAACTTCCTGAACATCAGAGTTGTATTTTACAGAAAAGAAAATGAAGGCAAGATTTCACATGTCCACACACTGGTGGTACAGAAAAGGAATCAAGTCCTCATGTCTTAAGCACAAAAAACAACTGATGAAAGAAAGCATGGTCCAGATGATAAAGTGCAATTATTATTTCAGTTGTGCCGAAAAGCTTTCCAATTCTGTAGTTTTACTTCTTGGTGATTTTATTCAACTTTTAATTATAACTTTTTTTTTTGCTTCTGTCCCCGTCTTTCCAGTATTGTTCAGTTTGCATTTCTGTAAGCCGTGAGACAGTACGCTGAAAGGCAAAGATTTCCTCTTCTCCTGTAAACATGGAGAGTCCTTTGGCGGAATCCTACATTAATACACAAAAACAGTACCACAAAACTGTAAGAGATATAGCTGTACTGAAGTGCATCCTACCTGACTCCTAAGGCTGAGTGCTTTATAGGCTTTAACGATACAAGACAGCGGCTCATGGCACCAAAAAAGTAAAATTAATGTCCAAAAATTAAAGAACACCACCTATTTCAGGTAGGTAATCCTGTGAAGGAACACAGCAAACCAATCATTTGGATTTAAACCAACATGATGACATGTTAACCATCTATTTTCACTTTTCTGTTGACTAATTGTATACTGATTTAGACAAATCATTTTAGAATCCATTAACAACAACTAGCTTAACAGGGAAAAGGAAAAACAGAATAAGCAGCATGCAAAATAGTACTGTTTGTGAGGCAGTCCTATAAAGTCTAGGAAGATGTAGAACAGACCACCTTTTATTTCTGTATTTTAAATGTAGGAGTTAAATCAGTATTTTCATACGTGATTGAACAGATAGAATGATTAACAATCAAAATGACCCTAAAACTTACACAAAATGATTCTATATATTATGACATTTTCTTTGACTATGAATAAATAACACAACATGCAATTATGAGAGCGACAGATACACTGCAGAAAAAGCAGCAAATCACTAGTTAAATGTTTACTTGATTCCTCTTCCTAAAACGCTGCTGTAATTATGAGACCAAAACCAATTTTGTTACAAAAGGGAGACGATGTTAATATCATGTACCTGGCTCAAGTCCAAATCATCCATCAACACTCTGTTGTCCTCTAGCTCACCATTGTCATGTTCTACCAGGAACAAGCTTTGGAGGGGAGTCATTGCAGAACAAATAATACGCACCTGAGAGAAGGAAAACAGGCAATGATATAATCACTTGGGCTTTGCAGAAAAGGGATAAAATACACGTTTTATGAAAGGCTAACTTCAAATTACGACCTTGGGGTTCTTCCAGGTATTTTCCCTTTCTCTTATTAGCACTGCTGTTACAGATTTACTTGACTTAGTCATTTGGAATATTAACCTTTTTCTCAATAACAACTCATGTAACTTTTACTCAGAGAACAGCATAATTGCTATTAAACACTCAGAATATCTGCTATACAGGCAATGAGTTCACAATCAAGTTTACTTTCTAAAATAACAGCTATAAAGTATTAGTAACCAATGCTTGCTTTCCCCTGTAGTTAGATTCCTCTGAGTGGGTAAGTGCATCACACGCTTATTTCCATCTAAAGAATGTTTAAATTCCAAACTACAAGGCAGAGTTGAGCCACTCTTGCTTTCACTTATGCTACTCAAGTGCACATTATTTGCTAATAACAATAATGATGCTGCTTTCATGTCTGCTGGGAAGAGATACAACGTGCGGTGAAATATAGTATCTCTGGGGGCCTGCAATGAAGACAGACTGAAATATTATTACAAAAGGAGACATTTGTTGAGACCATGCAGGCAAAATGTTTGCATTGTGGACAGGCCTCCACAAATATGCTCCCTCAGGTAGTTTTTCCAAACAACTGCTTGTGATGGGAGTTTAACACTTGTAGTTTTCCTATGCAGGAAGTAACAGAAAGCAGCTGTTTGCCTGCAATTCTTAATGACAGCACATAGACACACACACACACCCGCCCCCCATCTCTAACACGCTGTTATTAGTTTACGAATATTAATATATCCTCTTAGAAACTGTCCATTTCCAAATCATAAAGCACAAAGAATCTGGCTGACTTGAATGAGACTACTCATACGCTTAGTTCAATACCTTGCTGAACCAAGGCCTTTCTGATCATCTTGCCAGGATATTCTTGAAAAAAGTCTCAAGCGGTATTTCCTGATTGCATAAATATTTACATGTGTACATACATAATCACACATAAGATAGGGTTTCATATCTTGTATTACTTTTAAAAAATGATCTTAAACACGCACTTCTCTTTGTTTTAGTAGTGCTGATTTTATGTCCACGACTGAAACCTCTGTAAATCCACATGAAGTCCTGCATTTATTATTACTATTCCATTAGCAGTTCTGCAACCTAATGCAAACCTACAGTGACTGTTTCCTTTAAACTTAATGATGTACCTATACTATTAATTCCTCAGCAGCCTGTTCAGGAAGGCACTGATTTCCGACCAACTGCCCATACAGATTAAAATTATAAAAATTTAAATTTACTCCAGCCCAGTTGGCAGCGCAATCTTTCATTATTAAAATGATGACATGGCTTCTGTGGTTTTCCTGGGTTAGGAAAGAAATAACATCCCTATTCAAGAAAGGCAAATAAGCTCAAGCTTGTATTTATGGTCATGCTTAATACTCACAGAAATAAAGAAAATAAATACCTGCTTATTTGCCTTTATCGCAATGAGGTCTTCTTTGTGAAGCTGGAATGATGTTTCTTTGCAGTGCTAGTTCATCCTGCTTATGTTTTCCAAATCATTACTACAGAAAGCCTTACTTCAAACCAGTTATAATAGTCAGGTTTTAGGGCTCCCAATATTATTCCTATATGTATAGGAAAGGCTTGGTTCTCACCTTATGCTCATAAAAGGTATCAATAAGAGTAATGAAACGTCGAGCTTGTGTCCTTTTTGCCATTGTAAGAAGTGGTATGTCACGAACAAAGACCGTGTCAAAATGCTTTGATATTTCCAAATAGTCACTGGCCCCAAGAGGCTGAAACAAAACAAAACATAAGAAATGGAAACCCATGATAGAATGATACATAAACACTGTATCTTGAAATGCTACAATTACAACAGAAGAGAGGGTGTAAAGTCCTGATCATATTCTTATTTTTGTTTCTTCATATGTTGCTTCAGGAATGCTTGTTTGCCATTACTGATATAGGTATACATGAGTTCTCATTCATGGGTTCTCATTCAGGCTTTACCTGAACAGTGTTGATAGTTAAAAATATGGCTCTTCTTCACCTTGACAATGTTATGATCTTTCTGACAACCTCAAACAAAATAATCACTATAAACCATAATCCATAGAAAAAAAGAAAAGACATGGTTAAGCTACGAAGTCTACCTAAAGCATAAATAATTTGAACAGCTATTAGGATGCTTTCCAGCAGCAAGATTTTTAAACACAAATGCATAGGCTAGTTACTAAATCATAAGCAGACCTGCATTTAGTTCACCCAAGACTAATCCACACTGAATAAAAATCTTATGCTCTACGTACTTAAAGCAACAGGAAACAGACAAACCCACAATTTTGTAGCAGTTCCTTTGTCCATGGTTTCACATGTAATGATGAAATAAAAATCTATAATAAGAACTTATTAGTTTCTATTGGTGTATCTAAACCATCAACAGAAGATATGATGAAATAGTAATAGCTCATTCAAGTACACGTTCAAATACATTAATTTAGGATTACTTTTTCATTACATGGAAGGTAATTTTTTCTGTGAGATTTACCCCATTAGTACTGCAGGCAATACTTTATCTTGAGCTATTAAGTAATCATATTTAGAAGAAAAACTTCATACTCCTGAAACTCGTCCCAGTAGTTTTTCTTGTGCAAGTACTTCAGTATCTTGGACACAACTACTCCACAGAGCAAGATCAGCAGCATTCTGCATGGTAATATCACAACTCCTTTCTCAGCTACTGAAATGTGCTGTACCAACAGTATAATATGGTTATAAAGCACTGCAATACTGCTAGTATCTTAAAAACAGGAAATAAAAAATACTTTCTTTTACTGAAATTGCTAGACAAATTTCCTGTAGGCCAAGCGTAAGTGCTTAACTAGAAACCCTTCTAGAAGTTATTTTGAGCAATTATTAATGGCTGTCTGTGACCAGGACTTTCGGTTTTATTTAGACACAAGAATGAAAAACCTGTTGATATGGTCTACACGCAAGCACAGCAGAGTGAAGCCCTGATGGTATTCCAAAAATTCTTCTGAAAATTAATGGGAACAAGGCTAGAGCTTCTCACCAGCTAACCCCACAGGCAGGCATTAAAGTCTCTGACTCTAAGCCAGCTCTCCCATTTGCAGTCTCCTGAATCACCCTGCTTTCCCATTCACAACCATGCAACTTCCCTGTGGCATCTATGGAAAAGAATTATTACAAAAACTTTCAAGTGTTTTTAGCAGTGTTTAGGAGCAGTATATACTATATCATCTCCTCGAAGTGATGTATACTGTTTATTTTCTCCCTCCATTTCAGGCCCCCAGCCACTATTATGAACTTCTTTACCAGAAACCAAGAAAACTAATCATCATGAGGGCCACCAGCAACAGCTTCATTCATCACCTCTGAAAAAAATCTCATCTGGACAATGAGTAGCTGAACCTGAAATGTTTTGATGAAATAAAGCATGAAAAGGTTAAAGAAAGTGAAAGGAACTGGTGGATGGAAACATTACAGAGCTAGCCCATTGCACTTCTCGCCATCAGACACAAGTAATAGCCAGCTGGACAACAGTTACATCAAGTGCAAAAGAAAACAATGGAAGCACTAAAACCAACACATTACTAGGATGCTGCTGGAGATTTTAAGATTGGTGGTAAGCAAATGGTTTAGATAACGGTAATTTTTATTCCATACTTTGGACTGAAGTACTGTTAAGTACAGAGGAGATCAAGCATGCCTATGTGCTGAGTACTTGAAAGGGACAACAGCAGTGATCTAATTACATGTGAGAAAGGAAATAATTTCTCATATCTCTCTTTAGGTAAGAAATTACAGACATCACTGCTACTCAGGTTCATTCTTTTATCACATGAAGAGCCCAAGCACTCTTCTGCCGAAGCCAAAAACCCAGAGGAATTACTCCGTCTTGCTCCAATGGCATATACTTTCTCACCCAAACCATATGAATACACACACCCCCATGTCAAAGTATCAAATATTAAAAGCTGATTCCTAAAACAAATAAATTAATTAAAATTAAAGGCTTCAAACTGTTGCAAAATCTGCAAACTGAAGCGCACAACTGCTGAGCTATACATCTAAGAACTTGGTGGGCACCTTGGTGGGTATGCAGACATGAAAATGAAAAACCTGGGGAGTTGGAGGGAGGAAACAGGTGGAGGACAAAAATAAGGCTAATGCATTTCACATGGGAAGAAAGGAAGATGGAATATTTCTTTTGTTTTTTATACAGACATAACACCACAGTTCACAGAGGGTTACAATATGCATCTTTATCACAGGCAAACAAGAATTCCATCTACTTCAGCAGTGCAAAAAGCAGGCAATTCAAAAATTCCTCTAATTAAGGACATAAAAGGTAGACCATTTGGAGCTGTTTAACAAGAATTTCTGAAACACCTATGCCAGTGCTAAGTGATAATATTCTGCAAATATTGGCAGAAATGTGCCTTTGGAGACTCCAAAATCTTATGATCAGAAAGATCTGAGCCTAGCAGCCATGAGTATTTTAATAGAGTAAGTTTGTACCTCCCTGCCAAGACTCAAGTCTGGTGAGACACCACTGAAACTCTGAGTCAGCCAGTCTGTTGTTATGTATGGCTCAGCTGACATCAGCTGTAGTTCTTTACATAGAAAAGTTCTCAAACCCTCTCCTTTCAGAGTTTAGAAAGACATAACCGTGGTGATGAAGACGAAGCTTTTAATCTTGCTCTCAATCTCTCATATTGGATGAGACCTTTAATTTCCTTCTGCTTTACTCTACTTAGTGTAAAAAGAAGGAAGAGCCAGCAAATTTGCAAATGCTCTGGGGACAGTTTAAAGCCCTTTTCATATTCCTCTAACCTTGGTATTGGCCCAATTTCCATGCTGCCTGCAATTGCTTCAAAGTTTTTCTAACTCACCAGCTATGCCCAAAATTCTCCAAACGCAGGAGGACCATGATGCAGGGACACCCTGACAGCTTCTCAAGTCACATTCTCACTGGCCTGTTGCCCTTGCAAAACTGGCATGAGGCTGGCAAAAGCACCCATGTACCAACTCTGTGCCACACAGGAAAGAGAACCAGGAAAATGGGTTCAAGGCCAGATTACACTACTGCTAGAGATTCTGGCTGTACAGTCCATATACAGAAGCTCCACTGAGGAGTAGGTTTCTGCTGTTTCAGCAGCCAACAGCCCTCCCCTTGCCTTTACAGTGTTGCCTACGGGCCCTTTTTCCTCACCTTGCAGCAAGCTACTGGCTGGGTCCTGACTGCCAACGATACAGGCTTGGACAAGATGACTAGACTAGTGACAAATGATTTCAGACACTTACCGTTGTCCTCTGTATAACCCTCCAAGGCTGAAATTTATTTTACAAACCTCACCCAGTCACAGAAAGTATTCCATTTTAGTCAGTAGCATACATGAAGGTACTACTTCCTCTGAAGTTGCTAATGAAGCTGCAAATCCTCCTAATATTGACACATATATACGTAATCCTCTTATTAAAAGTTCAACCTGATTAATCTGGTCCTCTGAACAACATTCTAAAAATAACAATTTGATTTGGTGTGTGTGTCTGGTACTGTCTGATCTTTGTTTCATCAATTATCAATCAACACTCAACTTCAGAACCATAACACATTCATGTAACAATTGTCACTTACCATTTGTTAGCAGTTCTTTCACACGCTACAATATTTAAAAAAAAAAAAAAAAAAAAAAAAAACGACCAAAAACCCCAAACCCTACATTAACAGATAAGAATCTTTCTTACGGTATTATTGTTCCTGCATGTCTATATAAGGCAAAACTGTTGTAGATTTTTGTCATTAACTCTGATGCCAGGAGTCAGTATTTTATAGGCATCATACTAATGCAAAACGCATTAGCACTAACATGGGCTACCCTCCTCACAAAGTGTTTACTCCACTTCAGTCTGCTTGACTGAGTTCTCACCTTCATTTGGTTTTGTTTCTCTGTCTACTTAATGCATTTTCAGCTATCATCATCTCAGTTCAAGTAGGATGTTTATTATTTGGAGCTCTCTATGGACTGTTTTAAGAGTTAGTTGTCTCCTATTTCTATTATATATTCCATTTAATTAAAGCATCCTTCTTTGTTGACTCATCAATGACAAACTAGCTCATCTTTCAGAGATTGTCTGAAGAATACAGAACGCTTTACATATGCTAGAAAAAGATATTTCATCTCAAGGGAAAATTTATTTTTGTTTATGTTGGAAGATATTCTAAGGCCAGTTCCAGTAACATCCCGAAGAGTTGCGATGGACAAAAACTACAATTTAGTGCAGACACTCCAACACTCCAAAACTTCCGAAAACCAACACACAGTTTAAGACTAGATAATATTTGCAACTTAGAAATTAAGCAATAACAAAAAAATATAGAGCTCTTTCTGTTGTTTCCAAGGGAGCCACACACTATTACTAGTAGGGCTGATAAAACAGAGCACTGAGGTAATATTTCAAGATCATAATTCAAGAAAGAAACAGAAAAAACTAAGGCGCGATCTGTGATGCAGCTGGATGCTGAAGTTTAAATAAAAATGTAAGATCATTAGGGCATGGCTAACTTGGTTAAAAAATTTAAAGACACCGAAGGTAGTGCAAATCTATCAGAAAGCTCTGTAAATTACAAGCAAAAATGAGAAGTTAATTTGAAGCATTATTAATAAAATGAGAATTTAATGAAGAAGGCACTTTCTTATCAAGTTTTACTGAAGGTTTCTGGTTAAAAAAAAGGGGGCATGTTATCATGTGATTAAAGGTCACATCAGAGGGCATACTGAAGAAAGATTAAAATAACATGCGGTTTTGTTTTGGAGCTTCCTAACTAAGCATCATGAGTTGGCCTGCAACTTTAAAAATCATTATTTTAATTTGTTTGAACACGACTTGACATGAGGCTATACTCCTTGTTTGTTAAAATATTCACTAATTGATTCATTATTCTTTCTTTTAAAGTATTCTTTAATGTATGTTTTAGTTACTAGGAGGGAAGACACCAAAAAAAACCAGACCAATGATGTTTCCAGCAGTAATTGCACAAATGAAAGCTACATTTTAAAAACATTATTAAAGCTGAAAAGTCAGACACAGATGTTGGACAGCAGTTGCCTGCGCACCCTTAATCTTTATCTCTTGGATACATGCTATAGTCTTGACTACATTAACTGATGCTTCCTCCACTCCCAGGACCCTTGACCTACCCAGGACGCAGAACAGTGGTTCTCTCATAATGCACACTTATCAACACGTGTTTTGTCCTCATTTCTGGTCACAAGATCTCATTTTTCATGAACTTTTCAAATTCTTGTGTGGAAGAATTACGCATTTCTTCTTCAGCTTTTGGTACTACAACATGCAGTTGTTACTTCACATGCAGTGATGAATTTATCTCCACAACTACAGCTGTGAATCAAGAAAGTGAAACCATCTCCATTTTACAAGCAGAGGACAGAGAAATGAAAGTTAAAAGCATATGCAAGCTCCTGGTGCCAGGTTAAGGACCTCTGAAAGCTGATTTTTCAGGTTTCATGGAACACTACCAATTCAAAGTACAACACCCACTGACTTCAGTTAGAGCCATGACTACAGCAGTCTAGGGCTCAGTGCCTCAAGAAGAATGTCCAGAATATTAAGATTACAATTGCCAACAGCAAAAAGGTGGGGGTTTGGTTGGGTTTTTCCGGGTTTGGGTTTGAGGTTTTTTGCGTGTTGGTTGTTTTTTTTTTAAGTAAGAATAGTATCACACACTAACTCTGGTGTAGACTATGACAGAAGCCAATTATGCAAGGCAGCATTCAACTGTATGTGATGACATAGTGACAGTATCGCATAGCAATGACTATTACTGTAGTGCCTACACAGAAGGAGGGAAAAACTCAGACAACACAAGCAACAGCCATTCCTGAATTTCCTAATTGCATTTTGGTGTTGATCGCACCTTATCTTATACCGACTGCACATCCTTTGTCTAAGTTGTTTTCCAGCTTCGACACCCACGTGGATAATCAGCAGAGCAGGAATCCAAGATCTATAAACCCTAGGGTAGAAGATATTTTCTAGATTAAGTACAGCCCCCTGCTATCTCAGGTTACCTCATCACAGAATCCTGGTAAGAACTGATTTTGCTTGATCTTACAGCAGAAGTTTTTTAGTCACGTTTCTCATAGTGGAAAGCTGTTTCAGACTTTTGCTCTTCTTAATAAGAAGATGCTTGTAACTTCCAGCTTTTTTTTTTTTATTCATAAACAATTTTATATTCATGTATGATGGTGCTATCTACCAACTGAAATAGTGCTTTTCTGTTCTTGGTCTTTATTTGGGGTGACTGATGTGGATGAAGTTCTCACTTTTATTTTTTTTTTTCTCCTGTAAGAACATGCATGCCATTCTAGCCTAGACTCTCCCAAGTACGCCTTTTCTGCACCTGCTCTGCTTGAGTTCATTTTCTTGCACATAGATGAATACTGCTTTAGTTATTGATATTTGCCCATTTCCCTGTTTTATCCCGAGTTGAAATGTCAGTCTCACTAGAGCATGCTCCTATGTTCATTCATCATTCAGCACAATCACTCCTGCCTTAGAAGAGCTTATCTACTAAATAGCGACAGACATCCATACTGAACCTACAAAATGTCAGATATCTCAAAGCCAGCTACTGACTGGCAGAACAGCAAAAGGCATGCTTCTGCTCCCAAAGTGCTCACTGCCAAATTTCCAGTTCTGACTCCAAAGTACGGCATTCGTCAACAAGAAGGTCTTAAAAAAAAAAAGTTTATGTTGCTTTGTACAGTAAGCAAACAAGCCTACAAACAATTTCAACAGGTATAAGGAGTTAAAACACAAAAGGCTATAAGAAAGAAGTGTACATACATCAAAATTACATGTAAGTTCCCCTTAAATAAGCTACTAGATCACAATTCAAGCGATCTTGTGATTCTTTAAGTTTTCAAAAGAATCTTGAAACTATGGCAATTAGGTTTATAGGTCATAAATAACAGGTCTATTTAAATATTGGCACTTCCTGTCAAGATTTCAAAACCATGGTCAAGAAAGCTTTTTTTTTTTAAAAAAAAAAAAAAAAGTACATTCAGGCATTTAAGAAACAAAACATTGAATTAAAAAGCCAAACCCTTAAAACTACAATCAGCTTCAAAAATCTTGTCTGTTGTCTTTGTGTATTCCCTGGTCTATAAAGGACAGGATCTAAAACCTGAAGGTTTATACAGCTTTCACTGAAGAACTGCTTTCAAAAATTAAGCCCTGATACACACAAAATAAGGTATAAAACAGAAAGGAGGTTTGACTAACACTATTACATTACAATATTTCCACCTGAAATAAGTTTCTTACATGTATTTTATAAAACATACTTGTGAGTTAGATAAGGCAACTTTTCTTGTGGGTGTAGAAACTGATTAAATTCTTAAAGCAAACGTAGCTAATGAAAGACAAGACTCTCAGTCCAGACCCTAAGCTACAAAAGCTGATCTCCTGCTGGGAATAAAACTAAGATCAAAATCAAAATAAAGAAAACTATGATTCTAAAAAGTTACTGAAAATAGTGCTCACTTCTGAACAACTCCACAGTATGTTTATTTACAACTGCACCCAACAATTCTAAAGATGACACCAAATTATACAGTGGATACATTTAGCAGTTTTTGATGAAGGTGTTTCCCTCAAGATGATTCAGAATCATTAAACTGCAAATGCAGCTGAGTTGTGTCATCATGTAGGGAAGACATTCAATTGACTTAAGGACAGCCACTTGCATTCCTATGTCACTGGTTGCCTTCGAAAATGGTTGTCTAGGGTGAATACAGGAATAGGATATGCATATGGCAATACTTTGCTGATATACTTTCCCAGGTACCAGTAACTTGTTGTTTATGAACTTCCATGCATTCCTGTATTAAACCTTTTGCATTTAATGTGATTATTTGTTCTTTAGTTTACCCATCCACAAAATCAGTTTTATAGATATACTTTCCTATCATGTTAAGACACTGTTCATTGGTACTTGGCAGCTGGATAAAAGGATATATTTAATTACCTAATGAAAAGACTATGTAGGCTCCATGAAACAAAGTTATTCAACCTTTGTAAAGAAAAGGCTAAAATGTTTTTTGAGTACACTAAAAAGTAAGTATTCCCAGCAGAGGGCAGTAGCTGCTACGCAGAAGTGAGAGGAAGACTTTAAAAGATAATATTCTGAGGGAAACTGTATCTCCTTACTCCCTTAGGACCTTGGAAGATTACATGTAAGGTACACTGTTGCCTAAATTATTTATACCAGATGAAGATTCAAGCCAAACTGTCACAACTACCAGTTTTTAAGCAAAATTTTACAAGAGAAGTGAAGAAAGGACTGGCAGACGGTGATTTTCCTAAGGCATAATGAACACTGACCTTTATGTGTAAACACAGAGAAATGAAAGCACTCTGATGGGGCAGTAAGACTGACATTTGCATGATTGCTAGTTTAGGATATTGAGATTTTGAAATCAAGTTAATATGTGCATTTTATTTAAAAATAAATTATTTTCATCTGAACTTTGAATATACATACAACTGCTGAGAAATGCCATACGAAAAAAAAATTTTCAAGTACAATTATAAACTGTATTTGCTTGTCAAGAACTAGCTCCTTAGAATCCACTACCATGGCAATCTTTTATTCACACGCTAACTCAATGAAAAATTAACTAATTATGTTTTGCAACAATCTAACTCCATTGGTAAACTTATCCCTCATTGTATAGATGGAGAAACTGACAGGAAGAAATTAAAGGCCACAAAGTATGAGGGAAGTCAACATTAGCATTAAAATCCAGGAACTGTATGTTGGTATTCTGCTTGGTGCCACTCTCAGCCTTCTCTGGCTACATTTGTTCATTTTATGGGGCCTTAGAAAAGATGGTAAGATAACAAACATTTTGATAAGACCAAGCATAGTTCTCCTGGATGATTACACCGGAGAAGCACATTTACAGGACTCCATTCTAGTGAGTAGGTAACTACTTTCAAGCCACGACAAACGCTACCATGTGCCACACTGTCACATAAACCCTGGTGTGTTGGATCTGAAAAACTACTTCTCATTTTGCTTTAAAGCAACTAAAATAGATCAGTATCCTCTCATCCAGCATTTTTTTAGTTTTCCACGTGTTCACGTAAGCCAGTAACGCAAAAAAGCTAAGAGTATGAATTTGATCTTAACTAAATTAGCTAAAACTTGGAATTTTCCTCAACCAGGAAACTATGATTTAAAAATTGCTGTAAACAATAATGTAACAAGATGCTTCCTACCAAGTCAACTGCACATTGCATCAGCATTGCATGCAATATATTCTTTATATTTTATTTTTAGAAGTAATTTTTAGAACTGGTAATTACCAATCTCTGATGCATTTTTTTAATGCAGAAATACCTTGTTATTGTCTTGACATGAAAAAAATTGATGATAATACACAAAACAAGAAAAGACAGACTATAACACTGAAAGGGCAACAAATCTATCTCCCAAGGTTGTCAGGTATTAATCACAAAAGATGCCGTTTTGAAAATTCCACTTAAAACTAGGAGATGTTTCAAATAATATGAAGTTACAAATTGCTGATTTGCTATTTTCATCTATTATTTATTGGCTGACTTTTCATTAAATCATGTGATACCAAAGTGGAAAATGTTTTAATATTTCCCTTTAAAACAGAATTTTGATTTTATTTCAAAGGAAACATACTGAATTTGAAAAAAATTTTACAGACTGTTCAGATGAAATGTCATGTTACAAAAGCTACTGTCTAAATAAGCAAACATTTGACCAATTTCAAACACATCTCCTTAATCCTACACCAACAAATGTAAACCAAGTTTGTAGGTCTGGATGTTCTCCCTTCTGGACTGCGCAGTAACAGTTACCCAAGACCAGACCATAAGACATCTTGTCGCAACGATGTGAAAGCAGAGTCATTTGGGTGATAAGCTATTTCTCAAATGGAACAAAAGCATTCATCCTTTCACACACTGACTCTTGCAAAACTTAAATTCTTCATTCTGGAACCATTAAAGGTTATGGATGGCCAAAGGAATCAATTCACCAAGTTTTGACTATGATGTTGTTTGTTCATGCTGCAATGACTATTGAGAACCACATCAGCACTGGTATATGCCAGTTTCAGAAAACTCAAAAAAATACCTTCCAAGATATCATTGCAACAATTCAGTGTAACCAAAAATAACTTCCCAAACAACTGATTCCCTTTGTTACGTTCACTGATCACTCTACCTTAAACAAACCCATACTGGGTTTAGAATTATGAACCAAATATAACAGAGGAAATAAATTCAACCACAATTAACTGCATTAACTAAATCAAATTGTATGATATTTTGAGTTGTTCTGCCAGAAGATCTTGACAATGTAAACTTTTTCACACACACAGAGAAAAAAAATCTTGTTATCCTGTGTTTACTAGATGGGAAACATGTAAACAAAATTAAATCTATTTCCAAGTCACTATGCCTAGGATACAGTCTCCTCCTGTTGCTATGACTTGTGTTCCAAGTTTCTAGACGTACAATTTTGTGTTTGTTTAGATTTTAAAAAGTCAAAACAAACCCTCTCCCTCCTCCCCAAAATCTGAGTTCTGCTGAGAAATAAATTGCACACAGCATCCTCATTTTCATTGCTCCCGTACACACACCACTCTTTGTATTTAGAGCAAATTTGTATTAGCATTTATATTATATTCAAAATGGCTGCAGAAAAAAAGTATTGTAATGGGCTTAGTATAAAAATGCGCTCATTAGAAATGCTACCCTCAACAACAATCCTTCAGTAATAATTCTTTCTATAGGTTAGTTAACTAACTTATCAATCCATTTAACAAATACTTTCTTGACACAGTATAATGCCAATTTATTAGTAAGAACAGAATCTACAAAACTCAACCTCTTCCACAAAATCAGGGAGACTAGAATTCATTTCATTTCCATTCTTTAATTATACACTGTGTGAAACCAGAACCAGCTTCTCCGTCACCCTTTCTGCACTAAAATCTGACTGACAACCTGCAGTTATACTGGTCATCACACTTGTGTAGATTTTGCTTATTTATTTTTTAATATTGGCACACAGTAGCATTCTTCTAGTGCCATGGGATTTTTATTGCAGATCAACATTTATCAAAAATAAAAAGCTCGTCAGAAATCTCAGGCTAGTTTTCCAGGACTCCAATGACTCAAAATGTAAATGTTTTTTCTAGAAGTTCAAAACTATTTTTAATGTATGCTAACTATTAACAGACTGAAAGTTATTTTATTATCCTTTAGTGAAACAAATATTTCACTCTACTTCACTTAGAACAGATATTTTTTGCAAAACCTTTTCTGTTTTCCACAACATTATTAAAAGTGCATCCATCTCCAACTAAGAGTAAGCCAATAACATTCAGATAATACAAACCACATCAAAACTCCCATTTTACTTAACAACAAGTCTCACAGCTGAGCAGACATGGTATTTCTCCATGATGTTTAGTTTCTCTTTGATTTTCCCACGCTTCATAACTAGCTGCCGTTCATTCTATACTATTTGATTCTGTCTCAACAGTGACACAGCACGTACTTTTAGTCTCTTCTTCCTCAAAAAGTCCTTGTTCTTTTTTGTTGTTGTTGTTTACACTTCCCTTTCCAGTTAGTTTTGGTCATATTTTCCTGTTGCTTTTGAAAACTACTCTTCCTGAACACTCTAATATGTAATTTCACTGTTTGGAAGTATCTTTTGGTTACACTGAATGTTAGAAAATTATGGAGAAGACTGTCCCTACGCAACACAAATTTCTAGATTAATTCCTCACTATAAGCTTCCATAAAGCTCCTCAAACCAAATGACCTTGTACTGGATGCAGTACATTTTATGCTAGAAAATTATCATTTACAATTTTCAGGCTAATTACATTTCACCATTTTCTGCATTTCATCTACAGCATAAGCTTCTCATACAACGGAATTTTTTTTTTATATGCTTTTTATAGCCAAGTGCTCAAGAAGCAATGCACCTCATTCTCCATTTGCAACAGACCCCTATGAGTACTATCCTCTTGGGTTTGTTAATTAGTAGACTGATTGATGTGTATTCAAGATCCTTGTATTAATTAACTTTAAGGCAGGTACCAGTGTCTTTAACGTTGCATACTGTCCTCCACTCCTTTTAGCCATTCTGTCCTCAAGTAGGCTGTAAGCACTGATTTCGCATTCTTATTTTATGAATTGTCCCATGAGGTTTCAATAATATCAATTATATCTCATTTTTCACCATTACTGAGAATTTCCCATTTATCATGCCTGTCACCAGGGTCTTATCACTGATATAAAACCAACTGCAAATCCTGTTTTCAATTCTGTTATAAGTTTAATTAGCTCCTACAACACCAACTTTAAATTCCATTTATCTACCTAGGAAGCTTTGCTTGGGCTGTCAGTTAAGCCCCTTCCTGGTTGCTACAGGCTCCAGCTAGCAAGATTCCCCACCCTGTGTCCTTTCACACAATCTGCCTTCCCATGGGACTTGGTCCTCATGTTCTGCAGAAAGAAACCTGCAGATTCACTCTAGCCAAATCCAACAAAATCCCCTCCAGTATTTTCTTTTGTGGATATTCCTTTTCATTACATCTTTCTCAACCTCCTAGTTTCGTTGTTCTTAACAGTTGCACTCATGATGCCTGTCAACTTACCTACCATTTGGTACCACAAGCAGTACCAAATACCTTGTAACTATGTCTCCTACAGCTTTCTGCTTTATCCTTCCACACATAGTTCCCACTATTAGCCAGCACACTTGAATATATATGAATAACTTTATACTTCCTGTCATGCTGAATGTCTCCTGACTTCGGGGGATTTTTTTTTTTTGGCTACGAACCACCAGTGCACTCTTCTGGATCCTACCTATTTTTCCTTTTCTTCTGTGGCATCAGTGGGAATGACTCCTCATTACAAAAAGATACTGCATGTATAAATTTTTTCCATCAGAGACTTAAAACATTTCAGGAAAAAAGGGACAAAAAAGGGACATGGTTTCATGGTTTGACAACTGAATTTTTCTTTTGCCTTTTAGCAGATTTTAAAGGCAACGGGGCAAGCAAACTGAGCAACAGGGCAGGCGAAGTCTTCAATGCAGCTTATGCTGATGGGGATTTTTTACTATTGCTCTGAAGCCCTATAAAAGTTTACATTCATGAAAAAATCATATTAGAGGCAACTCACGTCATTCATGCGAATTTAATGGACAATTCTAAATTTCATGACTGTACTTCTCTACATATGAAGTGAGCACAGTGATACTACCTTACCAATACAGTAATGTAATATTTATGAAGGTACATCAGTGATCTGAAGAGAAAAATCATGGCAAAATAAATAACTGTATATAATAATTAAAGGTAGAAACAAATGGAGGCATATGCAAAGAAAATAAGCAATGACCAAGGAAGCTGTTAAAGAAAACATTTATTGTCTGCTGTCTTGTTTTAGTTTTAAGTATATGATTATTCCGTTAGAGACTATCATAACGCATCTGCGAAAAGTATCTGAATTGAGACAGCACGACTTCGCAAGTCCTGCGTGATCAATGTAAGAAAAATACTGTTAAATGATGTTTAACATTTCATAAGTATTCTCTTTACTTGTTCTGAGCAAAAACCAAGCACCTCAGCTCTGTTACGCCAAGATGGCCTGAACCCCACATAATTCTTCAACAGGATCAGAACCTTCAGACCCAAGGTGGTGGCCACTGCCATGTGAGCTACCAGAGCACTTCTCCTTAAAAGCGATTTATAATCCTATTTAAGTACATAAGGCATTTACTGGACTAAAGAATTTTTTGTAAGCGTCTGCTGGCAGTATAATTTCCTGATACGTTAAGAGGCACAATGAAGAGTAAGTCTCAAAACTTTTAGTGAAAAGCAAGTAGTTCTACCCATGATGTACCTCCATTCTCACAAATGGCTAACTGGTTTTCTCTGAAACTAAAAAAAATCAAAACCTAAAACATATGTCTGAAACATAACCAGTGAAATTTCTGTCCAAATAGTTACTAACTTGGTAGCTATAAGGAAGTGAAAACATAATGTTATACCCAAAGGACTGTTCAGCATCCTGAATCAAAGGTGCTATCGGCCCAGTTTAGAGTTGTGATCATTTAACAATAACTTCAAGTGTCAGCAGAGAAATCACTGAAGTACAATGCAACTTCTAGGGGACTGACTTCAAACCCACTGGCAGTTGTATACAGAGACAGCTTTTCAGGAATCACACCCCACGTGTTTAGCAGAGAATTTGGCAGTATTTAGCAAAATTTGGAAAATTTTGAGAAGGCCTGGGACTAAACAGCCCTTGTACAGCTAGTCACAACTAAGGCATGCAACAACAGCTTTACTCTAGTGGTGCCAGGATTAGTACTCCTTTGCTTGAGTATCAACTTAAAACACAGATTTTAAAAACAGTATTTGAATGCTATTTACATCTTGATATGTTGTGATGACTAATATTCCAGCAATGATGCTAGTCTAGGCACATACTGTATTATGATTTTTGAAGACAATCTGTAATACACTTGAGTGAATTTACTGTATCATTAAAAAGAAAATTATTATTGTTCTTTTGGGGATTTTTTTTTTTTCCTGTTAAATTAAAAATCTTTTTGCCAAGTTAAAAAAAATCTCATTTAATTTAGTATGTCTCGGGAAAATAGTGAGTTTTTGTGTTTGGGGTTTGTTTTGTTTTTTTTAAACTGTGAAAAGTCTGAGCGTTAACTGATCCGGATTTGACTGGGTACTCACTCTGTCGCACAGCTCTTCAAACGTGAAGTCTGCAATGGTTCCACACGCTTTATTCAGCCTCAGCTCTCTGCCTTGCACTTTTAGAATCCTTGGTCTAGTTACTATGGGAACATGAACAAAGACTCAATCTTCTCTGGATAATTACTATAAAATTCATCTCTTACAGATAGGAAATGCATAGCTTGATGAATAATAGCACATGATTCAACACATAAATTAGACAAAATGCTGATACAATGACTGCCACTTGAGTGTGGCATCAACCCATACACAGCAATGGAACTTATTAATTGGTCAGTGGAGATTGGGCATTGTGTTCTAAATGTATTCTCTTTCAAGAGAAATTAACTTACGTACAATCATTTTGTTTCTGAGCCAGCTCATCAAACAACTTATCCATGACAGCCTCCACATCAGCTTCACTTGTGCTACAGTGAAAAGAATAATAGAATATGAAATTAATAACACTTGAAGCCAACATCAAACAGCTGCCTGAGCCTGCTTAGCTTTTTGCCCATAAAAAAAGAGAACAGGATGTTATGCTCTAAATACAAACATTAGATTTAGAATACACTTAAAAGTAGAGACTATTAACTCTCAGGTAGATGATTCTGCCTTATTTGCATACACTGAAAGACTTCTGTGTTTTGAGCTGTTTCCAGTAATGAGGCAACACAGGCAGAGCAGATCCATTAACACTATGTGTACACAATGAGAAAAAAGGCTTCTGCCTCTATCTTGCATGCAAAATAAGAGCAAATAGACAAGGCAAGGCAGTCAAGCACCTGAAGAAGTATCCTTTGAAATTTCTAAGGGGACTTTGTGAATTAAATATTGGAGGAGGTTTGGGGGGGCAGGGGTAAATCAAGTCATCCGACTGTATTGATGAAACAATTTGCAAAATTAAACTATGAAATTCAAAATACCAGCATGATCTCTGTATTATTAATTTTATCAGTTTCATCCCCTCTGTCCCCAACACCATTTGGGAAAAGATCAACCACAGACAGTGAAAATGCAAAATATCTGTGCCGGGAGCTGAAGTAAAGTTTATCTTCATCTTCTGGTTGCCACAAGAATTATAAATCAGTCTGATTAGAGAATATTTTTTGTCACTGAATCGGTTACAGGGCCAGCCTTTCTGTGTTTCATTCTTAAAGAAGATAGATAATACTTCTAGCTGAGTTTGAAAGCTGAGAATAGTAAATTAACACTGTGGTAGACAATAAATTAGAACTACGATATGGAACGCTTCACTGAAGTTTGTATGATCTCATTTGGTGTGAAAAGTCTACTTTTACAGATCATGGATGCACTCTAATTGCATTGCTTCACACAGTTCCAGACCTCCTCTAAACAACAAGTGATGATCAGCACATTACACAATTACTTTCCTGTTCATTAGGCCTTACACACCTTCAAAATGTTAACAGCAGAACTGAAATAACTACTTTTTAGCTCAAGCTTAATAATAGGAAACATTGTATATACAAAGAATTTGGGGGTGGGGGGGGAACCCAAACTTCTGCAAATGCCATTTCAAACACTTCTAAAAAACCTTTTCTGAATAGGAGAGTACATAAAATCGTAACTTAAAAAAAAAGTTCCTCAACATTGATGTTTGTGTGCTGCTTTCCTGTGACAAAATGACAAATGAAAAGGAACAGACAAAACCAGAAAAAAAGCAACAAAAAGGGGGAAAGACTACAAATATCGAAGAGTATGCACATGTGTATGCATAGAACTATCAAAAAGTTTGATGTAAAGGCTACAAGAAGAAACAGTCAAATATGATGCCTAGGTAGATATTTGCACCTAATTGCCAAGAAAGTTTGTTTTGAAAATAGACACCCAAAACTGAGATCAAGGAAGTTGCTCTGATCAGGAATCTCGTAATTGTGTTACACTGATTGCTTTCAGATGGGTATGAAACAGCTTTAAGCAACCCTTTTGTATATTTTAAATGAAGAAAAGGCTACACAAATTACAAAGCATCAAGAGGATTTTCAAAAAAATGTGATGATGATACTATAACCATTAATAGGGGAATGTAAACATGTTGCACAAGAACATATTCTTTTGGGGGCAAGACTGCTAAATAAATTCCAAAAATCTGTAGCAAAATACTGTATCTTATCTAATTTTAAAACAAAACACACAAAAAATCCCCACATACTATGCTAGTTCTGCAGGGTTGAAAGCTCCAATGAACAAGCTTGAATAGAAGAATGAATGAGATTCCCTCAGAAAAAGAGAGGACGATGAAATAAGTATCTTATTTCCATTGGCAGCTACGGGATTATTTTTTTTATTATCCTTTTTCCCCCCACTGCTTCCTAATGATTTACACAACAAGTTCTAGAGGTAACCAACATCCTTCCAACACAAGAACATGAGACGGACTAATCACCAATCTCTGCCATTCCTTTGATCGCAAGTTTTACAGTGGAACACCATGAAATACTTTGGCTGGGTACTACCTCTGGGGCTTGTTTGTATTTCTTCTCCTCTGAGAGCTGATGCCATAGGCACCATGTTTAGCCTATTACCTGCTAGAAACCACCTACATGCTCTTCCTTTCTTCAGAGTATGGACAGTGAGAAAAGAATATGGTAGCTGCTCTCTCCACATTTATCAAACAGAAAGTCACAGGCTGCAACGGGCACAATAAGTGGAGCCATAAGGAGGGAGAGCTACGCAGACATTGGAACAAGAGCCACAATGAGCAATTCTGAGATAACAGCGGTGGCTTCAAACAGTGCTTCCAAACAGACACCGCAAAACGTAAAAGAAAGTAGAGCCAGGCAAGAATATAGAACAAGAGTTACTTTTCTTGAGTACAAATAGAGAACCTGCATTTGATCCATTTTCCATATATAAAATTCTTTCATTTCCTTTCCAAAGCAGGAAGAGTTACCTGATGTAATTCTGCTAAGCAGCGTTCCTCCTTCCAGATGAACAACTACAATTTCTAACTTTATGAAGTGATACGGACATACTTCCTTTCAAGCATCTGTCACATCGATGAAAATACTGCAGCTTTCTTAATGGAAACATGGTATTTAAATCAATATTGTGTGTTGGGTTGAAAGACACAATGGTTATAAATCTCATTTTAAGTTATTGTTGTCTACCTTGCTCAGATTGTCATTGATTAAATAATACTGTAAGAGCAAATATGAGATAGAAAAATGTCTGCAATGCAAAGGTTTCAAAGTATTTTCAAAAAAACCCCCAGAGGATGTTTCTATTAGGCAGATGTATGCTGCAACCATAAGCACAACTGTGAAAGTATTTTTAAATATATTTATTTGCAAATATAGAATAAAGGGCTAAAGAAATTTTATCATGATAAACAGAAACAATCTGTCAAAATAGGAGGGTGCTGATTTTTTTTTTAATCCACAGCACTGGAAACACCCAACATTAAATGAATCCTTGTCATTGGATTTCTATAAATACTTAATTACTTAAATACAATAAGGATGTTCTTCTATTATAAGAGAATTGTGCAATCTCTTACAAGAGGATATTCATTACTTTCTAACCATCTGTCACTTCAGTTCTCCAAACACCACACCTCCCCAAAAAATCTAATTAGTTTTTATTCAGTCAAACATTATAAATGATGCTAGTGTGGATACTGAAAATGTAGTTTAATGAAGTTAATATCAAGGCATAATGGAAGGCGGTTTGCTGAACAAAATGGACCAGAAGGCAAAGAAAGGAAAAGTCACACTCTGCTAATTCTACTATACATTTTTCATTTCCCATTGACTAGGGAATTACTGGCTAATAGGAAGGAAAAAGAGGACAAATACCGTATCATAGATGAACTTACAGGTAGTAGAGTTTTCCAGCAGCAGGAAGCACTCGTTTCCTGTAGTCTATTCCAGAATCAAGCTGGACTGTGCTGCAGTATTTCTAGAGAGACAAAAAAAAAAAAAAAAAGAAAAAAAAAAGAATAGCTTTCCTCAAGCCAAAGCTATATTTATTATTGTCTGCATTAGAGAGAAGACATACTGCTGTGATACACCATCAGCATGAATATCATCCTCAGAACTGAAATCAAGATCACAAAATTGAAGTCTCCTTTACAATTATCGAAGCAAAGAAACAAGCTGGAAATCATTCACATAGTCAAAAAAAAAAAGTAACCATTTTCAAAAGTCCGTCCACTAGAAAATTAATATATATTGGAAGCATGGGGAATGAAATGAGGGTATTACTCCTTCTCTCTGGGTACTGCTTTGTCAGGGGAGAGGTGTGTGTAAAAATAATTATTTTCACATTAAAGAATATATATTTAGAAATAGAAAATTATTAGCAATAAAAATTTAACAGACCACAATCAAATTCTAGCAACAGAGACAACTGATACTACTTCTACGTTATAAGCTAAAAATAATTTTTCTTTTCTTTCTACTACCAAGATTAAAAATCTTGAGTCAAACATCAAATATATGAATGACGCCAAGTCTTCTTGCAAAATGGACTGAAGCATAAAGGGAAATAAACAAAGCTCTATATGAAAAAGATCGCTTCATTTTTGTAATGTCTGAATTGACTCAGAAAAGGATCTTTTTTTTCCCCCCTTTAAACAACCTGTAAGATTCCAAGTGTGATACAGATGTCCGCGAATAGTCACAATAATTGCTTCTGTTAGAAAACTCAAACCCAGCTGCATTAAAAGGTGCTTTTTTTGATTTAAGGCCTGAGGCTGAAAGCAAAATTCTCACTAACCTCAGCGGGATCAAGATTTTACACCCTCTGCCAAAGGGAATAGCTCTGCTTATCTGTTATTACTACCGCCAACATACACAACTTCTGGGTGTTACATAGCTAGAAGCAAAAGAAGCTATGAAAGAAAGGGATGAAAAGTTTTAATATTTTAAAAAAAATATACCTCTATCAACAATTTAATTAAAGCCATAAAACTTTTTTTTGGTAGGTAATTCAACACCATTAAAATTCTTTAGATTGCTAGAATCCATTAAATTACTCTGCTTCTTCACTGCACTATGAACTATTAGTTTATCTTTAATACCCTTGTTAAGCATTTCTTATTATATGTGTCAAATTTTTCAAAGCCTCCTTGAGGCCATTGAAATATCAAAATTGAAAATGTCAAATCTCATTTATAGCAACTACATTGCAGGAAAAAAACCCCCTTAAATTTTAGAAGAACTATCATCAGTGATTTAAGGAACAATGGCCCTTTTGAACAAATGCATTGCATAGGATTTATAGATTACAAATATCTGCATGAGTGATTGTGATGACTCACTGCACTAATTTTTTTCCCTTGGCTATTACTGAAGGCTCTATACCCATTTTAAACCTCCAACTTCTCTGCAAAGATATACAACTGAAGAAAGAAGGTGGAAAAAAATCATCCTGAAAGCACAGAATTCCAGGAAAATCCATGTATCTTTAATTCCCTTAAGTGAAGAAGCCATGCTAATCAAATCATTATCTTGGGCTAAGGCTACTGCAAACACAATAGCATTGGTGCTACAATATTATTATAATCTATTCCCTTTCTTTTCACGAAAGCTTACAAAGAAAGAGAATAACAGAGCAGAAGAAAAAAGTTCCAGAGGCATGTAATAATATGCACAAGGGAGGGAGGATGTTTAAGCTTTTCTTCAGCATCAGTCTGGCAGTCAAGGCTAGAAGGAAGATTCCTGAAATTTCACAGCAAAGCCGGTGTACTTAGCTTTTCTCTGCCAGGCACTGATGCTCAGCATCCTTCCACCTAATGTTGTATTTTGCCTAAGTAGTAGATTAGCTCAAGTATTATTTTCTTCATGTTAGTAGCAAAAAAAACCCCAAACACATTACTACAGCTATGCTGACTACAAAATTATTTAGATTAACTGTAGATAGTTGGATAACACTGTTTATAATTTTGGTTTTTTCCTGGAAACAACAGATAGGAAATTTTGCATGAATTCAGCCTCATGTCTTTGGCCTTCAAGATGGGTTTACAAACTCTACCACTCTCAGGGCATTCTGTTGCACATAGAGTGAAGAGTGAACACAGAACTACCTATACTTAAGAGCATGGCATGGTTATGGTATGGCTGAAAGAAGAAAAAGTGTACCTGAACACTATAGCTGGTGTACCTTCATTGTGCTGATATTAGCAGCTGAGCCACAACACCGCTGTAAATGACTGCCGAGTAGGGCAGATGTTCTGTGCACTCAAATAGAGACTCATACTGGGCTAGATTATGTAGGTCACTGCGGCTTGCTGAAATATCTATCAGCAGTTGGTGCCACAGTATTTTAGTCCACCTGTGTTCTGCTTACAAACTTATCACTCCTTAAATGCACTGACAGTCTTTTATGACTTCATGATTTAACATTACAGTGAATTAATTCTGGACATAAGAACTGTACATGTAAATACTATGGACAGAGCTATGAAGTAGATGCATTTCTTCTGCCTTCCCCTTTCTCTTTCTTCAAGTAATTAGTATTACCACTATTCAGGAAAAATCACTATCATTACTGACACTAGTTAAGAAGAGCTTGTGTGCTCGAAAGGTTATTTATGTAAGCTTTTTAAGCTACAAACAGTTGTGCAAATGAAAGATTATTTCTTTTCCTTATGAACCTTGTCTTGTATGTCTACAATGTATGTACTACTATTGATTCTAATGTCATACAACATTACACAGTTTATTTAAAAAAATATCTGTTAGATATTCTGGGCTATAGGACCTTTCAGCCAGAAAGGCAATAGCAGCATCCCGTTCAGAGATATATAAAATACAGTTATTATAGTCCTACTGATTTTTTGCTTCCTTAGGAGGCAAAAGTCAACTGAACCAAACTCAACAAAATGGAAAAACAGAACTGATATACAATAGTTTTCTGTAACACAATATATAAGCACAGGAGTAGGGGCCAGTTAACGGGAACAGAGAAATACTTAGTGCTTTGGAAAACATTTGGCATCTTACTATCCTAATCCTTGGATGTTCCTAATTAATTTCGGGTTTTGGTTTGGGGTTTTTTGAGGCTTAATTCTGTCCTATCTTTCAAATACAGTTCTGTCTCCTATTTTTCAAACCAGCACTGTCAGTCAAATTCTGGTTTATATTTCACTTCAAATCTCGATCATATTTTTCATCTATTACTGTCTCAAGAACCACTGACTTGGACCTCAAAGCCAGTTTCTCTCCCCTCCCCCCCCTTTTTTTTTGGTCCTCTCCAGACTGATGCTCTGTTCAGAAAGGTACTCCAGCCATTTAGAGCCCATGTTCTAAACAAAATTAAAACAGCTACAAGAATTTCCTAACCGCTCTACAGGGTCACATGAGTAAGCATCTCCCACTGTTCGTCATTAATTATTTTTAGTGAGACACTTTAAAGCTCACTCACACCTATTCTGTTAGGCACTGTATAAAATACAGTACATAAATACAGTACATAAAATGGATGGCCCCTGCCATTAAAACAAAACAAAACATTATAATCTGCGTAGCAACATGCTCCCAGAAAACATTCCTTTAAAGCACGATTGCTGTTGTCAAGACTATAAGCTTTGTAGGCTAGGAACAACCTTCTCCTTACGTGAATTTACGGCAGTAGAGTACAGATCTATAAGTGCTACTGGAAAATAACAACAACAACAAAAATCAAACAGCAGTGTGAATAAATAAATCGATCATTAAATGACAATGTGGACAAAATTAATGCCAACAAAACAGCATACAAACATCCACTGGTGCAGGCAACGCTATTTACACAAACTGAGCTCTACACAGTAGGGAAGAGAAAGGGTGTGATAGCAGTACTAGGGAAGGGTGAATTGCTTGCACCGCCAGGCAGCAACAACAGGACTTCTCCTCCAAGTTAAGAATGTACCGGTGGAGATGGTTCTAAAGCGGGATTTAACACGTGGTCACCTTTACTCAAAGCCAGAGTCAGAAAGGTTACAAAGAAGCTATGTGCCGGGCAGGGATCCAAAGGTTTTCCTTTTGGGGTTTCCTTTGTAGACAAGAGTACTGACTGTGGTTCTTTGTTTCTACACAGGTAAACATTCACTTATCTGCTTCATGGGAGTGCAGAAGGCAAAATGTTCATATTTGTAAGTTGTTTTTTTGTTGTTTTTTTTTTTTTTTCCAAAAGAAATGCTTTAAATGTTAAAAAGACAGCGTATAATCAGAATGTGTAACAGAAGAAAATACACCACACCAAAACATTGTACACTTCCAAGATAAACACTTAAAACACTAGATTTACCAAAAAAAAAAAAAAGATGCTTGCACAGTACGGTAAAACAAATACTCAGAGAGGGCGCACCATGCATCTTCTCTCCCCTTCATACGTGTCAATGACATTATACTCCTGCACCATAGAACCAGAAAATTAATACTACCATTTACAAACCCTGCAAATTCGGGGGGCAGGGCAGGTAGGTAGGCTTCTCTACTTTTTACCCGTTGTGTTTTTGCAGCAGGGAAAAAACCCTACTAGGATTACATACAGAAGTTCTAGTTTCTCTCTCCATCTCTGGACTAACTTCTCCAGCACTGGACTGATTAAACCCTACAGATGTGATTGCATCCTCACACTCACTAATCACCACCACGGAATCCTAATCAACAGCCAAAGAACTAACCAGAGTGCTCACATTGTTGGTACTTAATTGTCAAAGCCATGACTGTAACTATCGGTTTCCATTTTTTAAGATGGAGATTTAAACTTGCAAATTTCATTTACTTGGGCTAAACTTCTACTTTTCTTTTGAAATAAATACTTAAAATTGAAGCTACAGTAAGTCTAGTCTGTTCTTGTGGACCCATCTACAGTTTCCAACAGATTTTCTATTCTATTGAGATATTTCAAGTCTGACTTACCCTATTCAATTCAAATGCATAAAATTAATTAGTCATACAATTTATTTTGAAGTCATTTATGTATTTATGTATACAAAGAACAAATACAATTACAGAATTGAAAACGCAATTAGTAAGTTAAAAATACAGCATGATCATGCACTCATTTCCACTGAAGTGGCAGAAAAACTTTTTATTCCAGAAGGAAAAAAGACAAACCTTCAAGGGTCAACTCGAGAGAGAACACCTAAAACAACAGTCTTCAGATAGAATAGATAAAATCAGACTTTCAGTATACCTACTGTAGAAAATTATTAAATATAGACTAATATAAATACTTTTTTCTCCCTATTAGCGCCTCTAATATTCCTTTGTTGCTGCAATCAAGAATGGTAGATATTAAAATGTTTACCTGCTCAAGAAATTAAAATATATGACACGATAGGTCATTAAGTAGAGGAACAAAGGTTTTAGAAATCTTCAAAAGGCAGTCAAAGTTAACTGGATAACCTGCAAGTTCTCAAGGCATTTGTTTCCCACATGTCACAAAAAAAACCCTCTGAACTGTTAATAGATGGCCTTGTGGTCCACTCTACTGAAAACAATGTGCCCCTGTGAGCCCAAATACTGTGATCAGTTCATGACCCTTGATAATGCAGGTGAGTAGATATCACTCAACCTTACTGAAGACCACCACAAGTCAACCCAATTGTCATTCTCTGCCCTGAATTTTAATGTCATTAAAAAACCTCACCAAAAAAACAACATACAAAACCATACAAATCATCCTGTCAGCCCACAGGATCAGACAAACCCTATTTGAGGGCCTGCAGAGAAGGTGTAGGGGAATAGAGATGGGAGAGTGCTTCACCTTGGGATGATCATTACCTTAATTCCCACACCTGCTGAGTTTCCTCAGCCTTTCACACTCAGGTCAAACCAGACACCTGCAAATGCAGCAGTAGCACTGCATCTGCAGTATCAAATACACTTTCCATACGAGCAAAGAGGACTATAGTCCTACCCCAGTCATGCAAAGCTCCACAATTAATACTCTTGGCCTCTGGTGTAGTTCTTAACAAGCACATTAGAACACCTGCTATAAATAACCAAGCCGTGCCTAACTGAGAAGTGCAACTTCTAACTGCTCTTTCTGAGCAAAAGGAATCATAATTTCCATATAGCTATCATCTTCTCTTTTCAAATGCATACTCAGCATCTAACTCCTTGTATTAGCTTATATCCAAAAAACACCCCACACCTGTCCTGCTGATTTGGTCTCCATTACCAATACACAGGAACACTAGTATTTCTTCCCTCCAGCAAATCAGAAAATAATGAGATTGTATACTGGCAATCATTCTTCTCATACATTTATATCCAGCCTAAGACAGAAAAATTCTCTTACACCACACAACACGTAGACACATGATGAGAACCCTCAGCCAGCAACAGAGGAAGAGCTCCTCAGGTAAACAGAGCTCACTAGACTTAACCATTTTTATTTTTCATTAGTTGACTCCACGTAATGTTCGATTATCAATATTATTTCTTCTTCCTTAAAATTCTTTCTTAAGCTATTTCAATAAAAAATTTCTTCATCCAAAGGATACCATTACAATTGGCATTTTCCCAAATGATTCATAACTGCAGTAGAACAAGAATGCTCTCAAGCAAAAACGCAGCGTGTCATGAAAAAATTATTTCTGACCTACAAAGCATACCCACGGGTTTTAACTTTGGTGTACTCTCAAAGTCATCAGCAAGTGACAATCACCAACACGTTTCAGAATGTGAAACTGGTCCACCTGGGACTCGAGCTGGGCAGGTCTGTCCACAGCCTGCTGAGAGAAGCGCGTGAAGTTAAGCGCAGTGTTTCCTCCCTGATGCAGCTCTTAAAGGAGATCAACCAGACCATTAAGTCACAGGCAAGCATGGTACAGGTGCAGGACCTTCAAAGGGCTGCTTCTTTTATACATGCTTAAAATAGGCCTTCTTATAAAAGAAAAAAAAAAAAAAGAGAGAGAGACAAGAGTAACTCAAGTTTGTAACACTCCTAACTGCCTGCTACACAGACCCATGGGAATGAGATGTACTCAGGAGGAGGGAGAAGGAGAAAGGGAATCATCAGGTATCTTGTGGTGGATAAAAATTTGGTCCAAGCATTCTTAGGTGTGCATACAGTTTTTGTCTCCCTGTTCAGATGTTGTTGAAACAGTAGACTTTAAAGAAAATGTCAACGAATCCTCATAAGCAGTATACATGACCTCTGGGGTAATTAGCAATCATTCAAAAGCAACAAGACTAAAATGTTCTATTCTTTATTACTGTCAGCTCTTGTCTTGATCAGCATTTTAATAAAGATGGTTCATTGCTAAGACAGTTTCATGAATCAGTCATAATTACATTCTGACACGCAGTGAATAGTAAAGCAAAACTAAATATCACTTCATCAACCTTTCTAACCTTTATGCAAGTATTAACCGTAAATAATTTTTACACAATCTTACAACAGAAAATCTGCATATTTCTTAGCTTTGTACATACTCTACCCTAACTGAATATCCTGTGACCTATACCTGAAAAAAAACCCCTTACAATCAGGCATAATTACTTAGTCTCGCATGATATTCAGGTGTTGCCTTTCACAGATCAAATCAACTTCAAGTACAAAAGGCTATTTGTTCTACAAAATAGTGCAATGCTTTAAGGGGTTAACTAAGTTCTTTTACAGTCTTTTCCCCCATACTCTTCTGCAATAACAAAATATTGGAAATTGCTACAACAGCCTTAGACACTTCCTACTTGTTTGAATTGTAAATACTGTAACAAAACAAAACACCAAAAAACCCACACAAACAATTTTTGAGGAAAACTTCCAAAATGTCATCCGAGAATACTGTACTGTATCAATGAAACTAATCATGCTCAGGTTAATTTTGAATGACAAACATATTATTTGTGAATTATTTTTAAACGGATCTAGAGCACAAAGATCTGGGAAGTGAAATACCGCCAAATATAATTTTTTAAATTAATCTTTTTCTTACACTTGTGACAAAAACATTTAAACTTTAAACTGCAGAGTTCAGCAGAGATAAATTTAGCGGTAAAATTAATTGAATGGAAGTTGCACAAGTTTACATTACAGCCTTCCAAACTTTAACAACTAAGAAAACCCACTATTCTTGCTAGCACAAGGAACATACGATCTATTGTACAACTTTTCAATAACTTATTTTAATGTCTAGCTACAAATCAGCTACCCCCTAGGAAGAGAAAAAATAGACAATTAACTTGTAAAATAATGGTGCATGAATAAAGACAGAGACTCTTAAAATGTACTGTTCTGTGACTAGTATTTCAGATATTCAGACAAAAGTGGAAGAATTCAGGAGGTACAGATGTGGCTGTGCTGGGCAGGAGACAAGTAGCCTCTCCTTTTTCCAGTCAGGGAGCAGAAGAATGGCAGAGTAAACTTCCAAGCAATAAGAACTACACTGAACAGCTCTCCATTTCACATCCCTTAGGAAAGAATCTTCCTCATTGACTAAGAATAAATACACACACACACACAAAAAAAAGCCCAACCCAAAACCAACCCACAAACCACTGTATAAACATTCAGTTTTGCTAAAGAACCAATAATGACTGTAACTTCCAATCTTCTAATAAACAAGCGGTGTGAAAAACAAAGGCCAAGAGTTCACTCCAAATTTATAACATAATGTTTTGTAAGCTAAGGGTCAAATTCACCCCTAATACATGTAATTCATTGGAATTATACCCTGGATGAAGTTATTTGTCTAGATTTCTTTTTTGCTGTTGGTTTTCTTTTTAACATTTGATTTGTATTTCTTTTCCCATTATTAGCCTTTGCTCCAGCCAGAACTGTTGGCAGGCAAGAGAGGGGAAAAAAAAAAAAAAAAAGTAGTATTGATTTACAAAACTGGATTTCCCAGAATTAAAAAAAAAAGCGATTAAGATTTAAACAAAGGCTAAAGATGGCTTACGCTTAGCTCTGATGAGGTCCACTACCTCATTACCAACAACTGAAAACTTCTGATGCATTTTGTTTCTAGGGAATGCAGAAGTCCTTGCTGTAAAGCAGGCTGGGGGGTGCAGGGCCCATTCACTCCGTCTGTATCACAACCATTATGTAAGAAGTATAAAACACTGCCTTTATGCTGCCAAACCACAATGACTCTTCTTACATCAAAGCGTTTTCACCACTAGGGTTTTTTTTCTCCGAAATTTATTCAAGCCAAGGGCAGGGAGACAACAATTCATACACGCTAATTACACCTAATTATCTATTCCTTTTTTTTTTTCCCTCCACCAGCTTCGGCCAGTGCTATTTGCTATCTGGGTTTCTCACAACCTCCCCTTGCCCTGTCCATCCAGCTCAACAGTAAAGTCTTTGAAGAAAACAGTTGTGGCTTCTTAGAATTTTAACAATATAAGGTTCAACTCAAATTAAATTATTCTATTATTAGTTTTGACACATTTATGTGTTAAATATGAAGGCCTCTTGGTTAATTTGGCAAATTCCTCACATCTCTTCACGGCTAGAATTGCCGGTAACACCCTTTCTTGTAGGAGCTTCTCCTCATGCTTTCTTTTCATGATCTAAATGAAATGTTTATTGGATTAAAGTTCTTCTCTGCAGACCTCCACGGTGGCCTGTGACAAAGAGCTTAAAAGCTTTATTAATTGGCTCGGGCTTTTTGGAGGGAGGCAGGACCTCATTTCACATTACATCACAAGCAAATAAAACTGCCACGTGTAATTAGACTAATTTACCCTGATACAGCAGGAATCAACTATTCCGTATCTATGATATGCTTTGATTTACTCATTTTAATCAAGGAGTAAACAAACTAAGCAAGAACTCGGGAAATCCTAACAATTAAAGGAAGTGAGAAGGCAGGGAGCCCAACACCGAGCTACAGTAGCAACTATTTCATCCCTAGATAAAGTTTTGATCTAAACAAACTCTCTAGGAGCAAGCCTGAGTAAGACAGATGTAGACGGTAAACAAACTGAACAGCTTAATATCTAGAGAATACACTAAAGCAATAGGTACATTATAAAATATTGTAGCAGTTAAGTGCTCTGAACTACAGAATTCAAATAATCCTGTTTAAATTTAACACACACAGAGGCTTAGAAGGCTGAATGAAGAAAGGGCTGGCAAGTTCTAATCTGACACCTTGCTTTCTACAAACAACATTTTGTTAGTTAACAGTCTTACAAATCTG
The DNA here is from genome assembly GCA_013397275.1 of Burhinus bistriatus. Taxonomy (NCBI): domain Eukaryota; kingdom Metazoa; phylum Chordata; class Aves; order Charadriiformes; family Burhinidae; genus Burhinus; species Burhinus bistriatus. The sequence goes on from VYXH01005113.1 coordinate 59,005, forward strand.
TCAAACTAAAATTACCCAGAAACGATACTGATGTTCAGCACAAAAATACTTGCAATCATGCTATATTTTCTATTTTTAATTTTTTCTATGTTTAATTAGGTATGCTTCACAAAAGATGAGTATTTCTATTACTTGCAGAGAGAGAGAACAAGAACAAATGCTCCTTCTACTTAGGAGTTTGCTTGGTTACATACTAAGAAGGGAAACAAAAGGCCCAACATCTTCAGTAATGAAAAAGTCAATTGATAGGCGAAGCCATCACAATATCAAAGGCCTAATCCCTGCAATTCTGACTCAGGTGACAGTTCACAGGGGTCAGAGTGGCTGACACTGACCTCAAAAGCAGGTTTTAACTATTCAGCATACTGAAAGCTGCTGGGCTATCACACCATTAGACTGGAACAAACTGACAAATCAATTTCATCAAGGAGATGACTTTTTTTGGAGGGGGTGGAAAGAGGCAGATCCGCCAATCAACAAATCCCTGCATTTCTCACACAGGTGGTTGGACAAAAGCTGAGTGCACCATCAAAGACATTTTATATCTACCAAACGCCTTTGTACAAAACTAACTCCCACAATTTCCTTAGGGACAGCTCGAAATGTTTTAAACAAATATTTTTCGCATATTCAAAGTAAGTTATTGAAAAGTGAAAATACTTTTAAATTCCTCCATTTCTTGCTTTGAAAGAAAGGGTATATTTTAATTAAAGCCAATTGGAGCAGGCAACAATGTCAACAAATAACCATTAACCAATTTCGAGAAAGACAGTGAACAATGCAGCGTATAAAAATACATGGCTTTCTCTTTGAGAGGAGTGTACAATGCTTACTGTTAAGAGTCATTTTAACCAAATATTTTTAAAATAATAATTATTTGGTCCCTAATAGCAGAAGGGGGAAAAAAGTTCACTACAGGAAGCTTGCAGTAATTTCATGTCCTACTGACAACAGGTTTCTGGTTGATTCTTTCTCTTTAGTTAAAGCAAAAAAGGCAGGTAGCCAAAGCCAAACATTTTATTTTAAAACTGTACTTTTTAAAGGTATACTCAGGCTATGAAAGGCCCTAAAACTTCCGACTTTCAGTTAGAATTTAGTGCAGTGCAGTGCCGATCTACTGCATGAAGAAAACCTGACAAAATGCAGAAGTTACATATTTGGTATTTCAACTCAGCTTGACATTTTAAAACTTCACATTATGGTTTCAAGAAACCTTTGGAAGCTCATGAACTGCTCATTTAAGTTATAGACTCTATGCAACAAACTATTTGAGAAGCTTTCCTTCTTGACTGTCCAAAGAATGAAGCATTGAACTGGTCAGTGCATTAGAATTAGGATTCCAGAACAGTCAAGGCTTGATGTAAATGTCTTCATTAAACATCTGAAAAATTAAAATGTTGCCAAAATTACTGCCAAACCAGTAAATTAAAGCATGCTTTCTCTTTTTTTGAAGAGCCTCACTTCAGCTCTTACATTAACTTGTTACAGATACATAGCTTTATTTGTAAACCAGTTTTAAAATATTTAGAAAATTTTTGTATTTGTTACTGGTTTAGATTAACAATTGTTGGGAGTATTTCTGCTCTAAGCATTTGAACAAAGTAACCGTGAGCAATGAATGTTTTTCTTTTCAAGAACTGCCTTGGGGGGGGGGGGGGCAAAAAAAAAAAGAAATCACTCAGGAGTTCCATGCACTTTAAAATGCTCAGGAAGAGATGCTGCAAGATTAAAAGCTCAATCAGAAGGGACTGAATCTAATTGCAATTATAGAATTAAAAGATTTTCCTTCCTAATACTTCTTATCTCTTTAAAGCTCTATCTTTACAAAATTTCATGGACTGCAGAAGCACTCTCATCTGTTGCAGAAACAAAGCACTTATGTAACGAAAATTGTGTCCCAAAGAATTTTTCCCACAACAATGAACCGATCAATTGAGAGGTTTTCCCTGTTTATGAAAACTACCACTTTAAGTTACAGGATTAAAGAACTACTGAAAAATTCTATCTCAAACTATTTAAGATTTCAAAATATCAGAACACTGGGATAGGTTCAGAATTGGGCAGGGGACACATGCAGGGCAGGAAGAGCTGCCTTACTGGCCTGCCCAACTGCACAGACCTGGAGCTTTTATGTGGCCCTTAAAAGGTGGAACTTAACAATTGCACCTCCTACTGCAGGCATTCAGCAATCACTTGTCCCCAGTAATCTACCACCTAGAAGGGCAATGCAGACAAACTTTGCAAGATAACTATGTCTTCCCTAGAGTGCTGTTTCACCTTTTTGCTTATTCCACAGAAATTGGTTTGTAGTTATCCTTGTAAGAAATAGGAACCCAAAAACAGATACCAGAATTATATAACCTGAAGAAAACAAAAACAACAAAATCAAGGATGAATATGGGTAATTCTAGATCTAGGAAAGAAACAGTTTCTTTTGATCATTTGAAAGGAAAGGTTTTTGTATAACAGTTACCAAGGTAGCTAGGAACTATGCGTTCCATTTATGAGGAACGGAAACAGCCTGAAATCTATTTCAAGTGAAGCATCTCTTCACAGAAATGTACTGTCGTTACTTTCCATTCATCCCAACTTTCCAAGAATATTTAAAGGAATTCGAAGCTCCTCTGTTGAACTGGAACTACTTTTAGTGCTAAAGCCTTATTTCAATATTTATGATCATAAAAGTTAATTTCCCAAACAAACAAAGCCAACCCACCCATTCCCATTCACCCCCCATTCACCAAGGAGGCTCTGAGTGCAGAGAAAACTAAGACCGAAGTTAGTTCAAGTTGTCAAAGCCACCACCAGGGACCAGGTTAGATGAGAATGACACTACCACTGACACACATGGCACTTGGAATGAGGTGAAGGTACATAAGACCACAAATCACATTTGCAAGCATCCAATGTAATATTTTTCCATTATATTTCCATGCAAAACCCTGGAAAGTGACCCTAAAGCCACACATGGAACTATACATGGCTGATACAGAAGCTATTCCATCCATTAACATCACTGCCATGAGAAAAGATACAGAGATGCCATGGTACAGATTATGCACCTGTTGGGGAGGCCTAAATCTGCATTTCTCAAACCACTACAGCGAGAGTATCAATTAAACTCTATCCACGCCTTTGTAAAGCAAAGGTCACTTCTTAAAATTCTTACTTTAAAATACTTTCCAGTGTGGTTTTTTTTAATGCCTAATTCTGATGTGTTGAATTAAAAAATGTAGATTTGGATATTTTTAATTATTATTTTTAATACTTTGCCATTACCCTTCCACTTTGCAACTAAGGTCAGAGAAGCATTTGTTGATAAGCCTCCTCTGATCCACCTTTCAGGCATTGTATTTTTGGGAAAGATTCATGTTATACTGGTAACATTTATTAAAGTGACATTAAAGACAGATATATTTAAAGCAGTGTTTAAACACAAAGATGTAGGGGAAAAAACAATGACACGTAATCCAGAATTTTAGAGAGGCCCTTGTGAATAGTGTTGAATGAAACCTTTTTTCTCCTTTCATTCATCATTACAGTAATGTTTGTCCACCTCTAGTCTGGGTCATACTACTTGTTTCTTTCGCACTATTCCATCCTCTGTTGCAGTTCTAAACCAACGCACCTTTAGGGCTTCTCTCAGCGTTCTATCCACAAGGTCCCTTCTAAAAATTTAGATTGTTTTCCCAGTCCTGATAAGGTGTTCTGTAGGCATAAACTACACTTCACTTTTTTTATTCAGCTAGCCAAAAAGAGAAAAAAGCAAACTACAAATAAGCATACATGATAGATATTCTTTAAGTCTGATCATCAGTGAAATGAATGAGCCTTACATTTATCAAGGAAGAAAAATAAGAGTCAAACAAGGAAAGATACATTGAAAAGAAAGATTTGCCATGGATGCTGCATTTCAAAAGCAAATGCGTATGGAACTAGTACTATTCTTGAAAACACTCTATGATCAGGACCTGTCCTGCATCCAGTGCGGTCAGCTATAGAATAAATCCTTTTCAAGAATCTGAAGTAGAAGTGGCTGTTCATTTATTTTTATGTTTCTTACTTTTTTAAAGCCATCCAGGTAAGCACCACTTTCACTGGTAACCTCCCTGACTTTATACACAGCCATTCTGAGATACACAGGAGTGCCACATTCATGTCAATGGCATATGAACTTTGAAACCTGGTAATTGCTCAGATGTCAACATTAGATGGGATTTTCAAAGGTGTTTAGGCAATGAAGCAATCTTATGATTCCAAAATACTCCACTGAAAACCCAAGGCACTGTCAACTGCTTTACTGCTGACCACCTTAACAGAAATATCCAACCAACGTATCTATTCAGCAATTCCAAATTTCTTCTCACTAAGGCAAACCTACTCTGAACTTTACCTCACCTTTCTTTTATCTTAGATATTGGTATAGTTAACATTATTTATGTATTTATGCTGGCAATACTGTTGTGAGCTAGGGAAGTGCTGTTATTTCCATTTCACATGTCATGTCAATCCAGGCAGAGCAGGACACAGGAGCTCTATGCTAGCCCTCAATAATGTAACAATACAATCATAGCTTGTGAATTAAAAAGATCTGCAACTTGCCCAGAACTTAAAAGTGTGAGTTCAACATATGTTCTTTTTAATAGCGAAATAAGCACTGATTGTATTATTCACATCGAGAGAGGACGCTCCATTTTTTAATCTAAATGAAGCAGTTCTAGTTTACAGCCTGCCACACCACAACATGCAGATTCCAGGAAGCTTGCTTCAGAACTGCTGCTTGTTGAACATTACGTGAAGCCTCACAAGTACCCATTCAGAAAGCCACTTACACAGAAGAAAGACCCAGAAGCAAGGTAATAGAGGGGTACATACCGAACACTACTTCCTTACACCAAAGGAACACCAAGTTTGTGTAGCATAATAAATGTAAGATGTCCCCAACCACAACGCAGTACAACCGCCAGAGGAATATTGTGTTACGCTGCATACACACACCAGTAAGAAAGTCCTATTCAGACAAACAAATGCTGCTACCTTAGTCAAAAGGTAACTTTTTGTCATACTAAAAATGTCCAGTTTTTGAGACATGTTAATTCTCGAGAGGAAGAGTTCCTTTTTGCCTTACCTGCAATCATTTTTGACCCAAACAGTTAAAGCATATACATCTTCTCCAGAAACTAGTATCAAAGCAATCCTGTACAAATCTCTAATTTATTAATATAGCAGGCGAAACTGAAAAGCATTTAACAAGTGACTCTTCCTTACCTTCAGCACAGCAATGAATGGTACAAAATTAGCTCTCTGGAGACCGTTTTTATAGAGATCTGAAAGAGAGGAAATCAGTACCATTTTGCTACTTAGTCAATAACAATGTCAGCTTGTCTTGTAGTCTGGCAAATAAAACTCAGTGTTGCTAGAGACAGGAGGAACAAAAGGCAGAAAAGGAGAGCTGAAATTGATTTATCTTCTTTTGTTGTACGAAAATTCAGTACATTCTCAAGGAAGACATAACAACATGAAAAAGTCTGAAAAAGGAAGGAAGCAAAAGATGACTTAAATCTCTAATGACATAACTGATTTTAGCAGAAGAAGTAAGACCAGCATCTGTTTTAAAGTAAAGGATATAAAAAAGGATTTGTAATGTTGAGTATACATTGGTATAAGGCCAAAACTATGCCACTGCTAAGTACCAAGTATCTGACAAAGGGGAAAAACCCAATGTAAACTAAAAAAAAAGCTATTTGAGTTTACAAAGTTAGTATAATTCTTATTCAGTGTACTGTGGTACACTTTATCTTCTAGCAATTCTATCAGGTACACCCCTTTTTCCAAAGCAAGAAAAATGGTCACCCCTAAGGGCAAAAAAAAGAAAATTTAATTAATATGTAAACCTATGCAAAGTTGCTAAAAATACAACTGATTTTTTTTATTAAAAAAAAAAGGATGTTGTGTAACAAAATGCAGATCTGCACTCAAAGAAAATACATATTAATAAAAAAACCTGCAAGGCAGCCTTTTATATCTTATTTATCTCTGTATTTTATACAGCATAAACTTCTCTTCTCTGGAAACTATCCAACCGCCCAACATGTTCACAACAGAATGACTTGTTCTTTGAAAATGTTATTGCTTAAACTGTATGATAGGCTGCTCTGTTTCATTAATATGAGGAAGCCTTATAAAAAGGCAGTACAGGACCTATGAATGACAGGAGGAATAAATAAGTGAATACATACACCTGGCGGAGGTGTCACCAAAATTCCCCACAAAGACCACGCCAGGTTACTAAAACTACCTATATTCCCCATAATGTCTAAAGGCTGCAAGTAAGCTAAAGCTTTTATGCTCTACCAACACCTCATTGTGGACAGAAGATAACAGTATCCACAAGAAACCAACGCGACACCTACAAAATGGTTTTCAAAAAACTGGATATGTATACAGAAATATTTAGGAAAATAACCAGTGAAGGCGATTCCACACTCTAATTACTAAAAAAGTTGTATGAAGTCATGTATCATTCTCATTCATAACCCTGCAAATCATGTTACTTATACATTTGTTAAAACAGCAATCAAATTTTTACTTGCAAAAATCAGTGAACATGTAATAGTACTATAAGACAGCTACTTCTGTTAGTTCTTCTAGTTAATCAGGCTATGAGTTTTGTATTATGTCTCTGTTCTGTGAGGATGAGAAAAATAAACAGTAATTTTAGTGGAGAAATGAAGCCCAGATTCCTCAAACACTGCACCTGAGTATTTCCCTTCATATTCCCCTGGGGCAGAAGTTTAACATGGTTAAGCATATCACTAATGGTCAGCAGCTGGGTACATCTGCTCTGTAATGAAAAAGCCCCTTTTTCCACAGGAAACAAATCTCTCAATTCACTCTTAAACCTTGAGGTAGCATACTACACTAACCACTCTTTTTCCCATGGGAGGATTTCAGACACACACCATGAGCACGCAGAAGTAGCGAGAAGGGAAGAAGAGACGGGCATTGACCAACATTTGGACTGCAACACAGCTCAGTTTTGGAGACGCTGTTCTTGATGTTCTCTGTTGGGTAGTTAGTACAAGTGGATGTCCTTCAGGTTGACGCAGTGACTTAACATGTATTAAAAAAACCACATCACAATAATGGTCACAAACTGACATCTTTAATTTAAGATGCGGGATACAATCCCCAAGTTATGATAAAAATCTCTCCCGAACTTTAAAGAGTAGTGCTTCAAAACATACAAGGATGGTTTCCACCTGAGTGAGGCACCAGCATCCAGTTTATCTGTAGTTCACCCAGCTACAGCAGTTATTTCACTTTGTTTGCTCAAACGAGGAAAATAAACCAACGGGAAACGGTTTCCCCCTCTACTAACAACATTTGAGTGCATTGTAAATCTTTAGTGATTCTCTTCTACCCAATTAATTTGGGTGGAAAAATTAACTGGTAGTTACAGCTAACACCATAACTCTTTAGAATTTTTCGCAAACGTTTGAAATTAATCTACCTGAAGTGTCATACAAGTTGCAAAGAAATCATGCATTATCCTAACTGCTAACACTACAACAAACACCTTCCTCACCTACAAAATACTGCAACTACTGCTTGGTTAAAACCCATACAGATTTGGGGGCTTTATAGAAGGATCTACCTAGCTAGTCATGCTCTATCTAAACATATTGTTAGAAATGGTAATAACTCTCCACCTAAGTAATTCCCAATGAGTGACCTCAAAGCAGGCTGTGACAATGGCATCTTGATAAGGGGTACAACTTCTCCTTTGAGCGGGTGAATCAAGTCTGCAAGTTTCCTAGTTACAAACCAGGAAGGAAGGTACCCTCATTTCCCCTCTGTTCTGCTGAATATGATCTTTTCCTACCCTGGAACACATGCAAAGCAGAGGCAATATTTCACCCCTCCTAAACTTCCCTGTCCACGAATACCCTCCCGTTGGTTTGCATAGAGTAGAAAGAATCAGAAAACACAAAGATTTGGGAGGAGGTAGGGGGAGAAACACCTTGAGTTTGAGAGAAGACAGGAGTAAGACTTAGTGAAAAAATTTCTTCCTTAAGAACATGAAAAAACAGGGGACAAACTGGAATATCTCAGATTCTTGAAGACTAGAGAGTTTATTAGTATTAAATATTATATGACTTTAATCCAATTGTTTTGTAAGATACTGAGATTCATTGTATTTGGACAATACTAGTAGCATGTTTGTTTTTACCTTCTGGCGGCCTGTTAGATGTTGCCACAACGACAACCCCATTTTGGAACAGATTTTCAAAAAGCTGCTTCAGAATCATGGCATCAGCAATGTCAGTGACCTGTAGGAGACAACACATTTGTTTTATCTTGCTTTCAGCTTCTGCCGCTATAGATCTGCAAGTGGCTTTATAGCTAGGAAAAATGCTGGTTAGTGAAAGCCACGGAGAAAGATTCTAATTATTGCTTGGAGAGGAAAAAAAATAAAAGGGATAATTAATAAGCAGTGAATGCACCATGGTCTTTCAAAACTTGCCCACTCTTTATTGCAGAACTCCACCATTTCTTTACCAATTGCTAAATGATTCCATGTTAACTTCTATTATAAAACTACAGGTGGGAGACACAGAAAATAGACCTAAACATTTAAGAGGCCTAATTAATTAGAAACAACATGAAAAAAACAGAAGACAGAAAGAAAATACACACCGATTGTTTCACATTTCTATTACCTTTGAGGCAAAGGTTTGCAGAGGTGAATTTAAATGGTCATGGGACTTCAGAAATAAAGACAAGTAGCCAACTATACATAATCAGCTGCTGTTGAAAATAGAATGATATGACATAGATACTATTGTGTGATTGTTGCAAAAAACAATTCAACAGATGGCCCATCACAAAAATAAGCAATTTCATTGTTCTTTTTAAGTGCCTTCTATTACTGTCCATGAATAATCAAAAGGCACGGCAGTCACTTCCAGCACAGTCAGCCTCTTCTAACCTTCAGGCACAAAACACTAACGAAAAATAAAAATGGGTGGGACAATTGATACTGGGAGTGGGGAAAAAAAAAAAAAAAGAAAAAAGACAAAAAGATAAGCCATAAAGTAAAATTTCTTTAAATATCTAAGTTTAGCTTAACTAACTTGCTTTACAGTACCAAGAAATAAGAGGAATGCAAAACAGAAACCACTCTGTACAAATGAAAAAAATGTAATAATTTTTTCCGAAAAAAAAGCTGCCATTGTTACCACAGCAATTCCTATTTCACAGGAGTTCACCAGCTGAAATCAGCAATCCTAGTAAGTAAACCAGCTTTACTATCATTACACTTGTTTCTCCTGAATTCCCTTTGATTATTATATAGTCACTTGTTGCCCTTTTTTTTTTTTTTTTTTTTTTTTTTTTTTTTTTTTTTAAAAACATTT